>JARYGA010060977.1:42705-64459 GCA_030545235.1 Helianthus tuberosus
TTTACTATATTAGCCTAAAATAAGAATTTTTAACATATCTGCTCTCATGGTCTCTATAACTAACCATTTTGACCCTTAAGTCTAGAGATCATGGGGGCCAAAATGGTTAGTTATAGAGACCATGGGGGCCAAAATGGTTAGACTTAGGGGTCAAAATGGTTAGTTATAGAGACCATAGGGGCAGATATGTTAAAAATTCTTATTTTGGGCTAATATAGTAAAAGTAATACAACCATAGGGGCCAAAAACGTAATTTACTCCAGTGAAAAAAAGAACCATCTTGAACAAGCCTTGACCCGTTATTTTCTAAGAGGCCATCCTAATGTTGATTCTTCTTCAAGGCCTACAAATATATTAGGTCAATTAAATACCCATTAATTCTTAGTTTCTACCTTATATTAGATAACAGATGTGTGGGCCATTTTCTTTTTAACACGTCGATATGCTAATTCAGTTTATATTTTGTTGCTAATTATCTAAAAATGGTAAATGTAAAGAAAACCGTTATTTAAAAAAAGGTTATTGGATTTTATCACTTTAAACTATTGGATGTTGGCCGTTGTTACTCCCAACAATCACTTTGATTCTCATCACTTCCAACTTAACACTTTGTGTGTTGTGTCACTCCGGTTGAGTGGTTTTTGGCTCCCATTTTGTCGTTTAGGAGCAGATTCACCTGCACCCATTAGTAATTCACAAAGTGTTAGCCTAATATCACCAATAACAGAAGTCAAACACTAAGGGTCTGTTTGGTATGGCGTAATGGAATAGATGAGTGAATGAAATGGACGAGATAACAGACAAAGGAATGAAATGGATCATTACATTCCATAGTCTTGTTTGGTTACCATGTAAGAAAGGAATAAATCATTACCTTGTGTTTAGTATGTAAGAAAAGAGGAATGAACTAAATCGGCGATGGGTGGTGGCGGTGATCGGTGGCGGCTAGTGGCGGTGGCAGCGATGGGTGGCGGTGGTCAGTCGTAGCGGCGGTGGGTGGCAGTGGTCGGTGGGTGACGGTTGTAAGCGGTGGCGGAGGCGATGGTTGGGGTTGGCAGTGGTCTACCGTGGCGGGTGGCGGTGATGGTGGTGGCGACGGGTGGTGGTCGTGGCGACGACGGCGGGCGGTGGTGGTCGACGGTAGCGGATGGTGGCTGCGGAATATGGTGGTGGTGGTCGGTGTGGCGGGTGGCGGCGATGGTGGTCGATGGTGGTGGCTGCGGCGGTGACGGTGGGTGGTGGTGGTTGACGGTAGCGGGTGGTGGCAGCGGAGGATGGTGGTGGTGGTCGGCGGAGGGTGGCGATAGTGGTCAGGGTGGCGGTGGTCTGCGATGGCAAGTGGCAGCAATGGTAGTCAATGGCGGTGGCGATGAGCGGCGGTGGAGGTGGAGGCCAGTGGTAGTGGTTGGCGGAGGTTAGTGGCGGGTGGTGACGATGGCAAGTGGTGGTGGTGGTAAATGGTGGTGGTGATGGGCAAGATTTGTGACGTAGGGTGAGAGAATGAATGTAATGGAAAAAAACAGGGGGGTGGATGGAATGAATTTGATGGAATTGAATGACTTATGTAAATAGTGATTCTATTACGTTGACCAACCAAACACACTTTTTTTCATTCCCTTGCAATAGTTCATTCCATTCTACCTCTCATTCCTGCTTACCAAACACTACCTAAGAAATGTACACATGCGGGGTGACACAGCACACAAAGTGTTAAGTTGGGAGTGGTGGTAGTAAAAGTGATAGTTGAGAGTGGCAGCGACAAAAACCTAATAGTTGGGAGTGATAAAATCCAACAACCCTTAAAAAAGATGGTTAAAAGATTAAATCCATACAAAGTAGGTGGGTCTAATTGAAACAAAAATGAAATTGCTTGTACTCTTTCGACAATTTTTAAACTAGTAGACTACCCAGTTATTTGGAAAATTAGATTTCAATAATCTCAACTTTGACATATTAGCCGACAACAGTCCCAACTAATGAAATGTTTTGTGACAGTTCGAACTATTTTCCCTTAGCAACTAATGAATTGGTTGTACTATATATGAGGTGGCTCATTTTGATTAATAAAACTTTCTCGTTTTCTGGTCTAAAAAAACTGAAACATCAATATAAGAAACCTCAAACCTAACCTCATATAAGATAAAAGAGTAAATTACCATTTTAGTCCCTAAGTTTTATCCAAATTTGCCACTTTAGTCCAAATAGTTTTTTTTTTTTGCATCTGGGTCCCTAACTTTTACATTTTGTTGCCATTTTGATCACATACACTAACTCCATCCAAAAACTCCATCTTTAACCAGGGGTATTTTGGGGATTTTCATTTTAAATGTTTTCAATTGCCATTTTGATCTAATTCCAAAAAATCAAAAAAAATTCAAAAAATCAAAAAAATTCCAAAAAATTCTAAAAAATAATAAAAACTCAAAAAAATCATAAAAATTCTAAAAAATCCAAAAAATTCTAAAAAATCCAAAAAATCCGTTTCGGCGCGAACCGTTTCGAACCCGAACCGTTTCGAAGCGAACCGTTTCGACCCGTACCGTTTCGACCCGAACCGTTTCGACCCGTCCCGTTTCAAGCCGAACCGTTTCGACCCGTACCGTTTCGACCCGTACCGTTTCGAACCGAACCGTGCCGTATCGAACCGAACCGTGCCGTATCGAACCGAACCGTTTCGAGCTGAACCGTTTCGAACCGAACTGTTTCGACCCGAACTGTTTCGACCTGAACCGTTTCGACGCGAACCGTTTCGACCCGTACCGTTTCGAAGCCGAACCGTTTCGACCCGAACCGTTTCGACCCGTACCGTTCCGAACCGTGCCGTTTCGAACCGTGCCGTATCGAGCCGTGCCGTATCGAGCCGAACCGTTTCGAGCCGAACCGTTTCGAACCGAACCGTTTCGAGCCGTACCGTTTCGACCCGTACCGTTTCGACCCGAACCGTTTCGACGCGAACCGTTTCGACCCGTACCGTTTCAACCCGAACCGTTTCGAGCTGAACCGTTTCGACGCGAACCGTTTCGACCCGTACCGTTTCGACCCGAACCGTTTCGAGCTGAACCGTTCAACGGTACGGTTCGAAACGGTTCGCGTCGAAACGGTTCGGTTCGATACGGTACTGGTCGAAACGCTTCGCGTCAAAACGGTTCGGTTCGATACGGTACGGGTTGAAACGCTTCGCGTCAAAACGGTACGGTTCGATACGATACGGGTTCGAAACGGTTCGGTTCGATACGGTTCGGTTCGATACGGTACGGTTCGAAACGGTACGGGTCGAAACGCTTCGCGTCAAAACGGTTCGCGTCGAAACGGTTCTGGTTCGAAACGGTACGGGTCGAAACGGTTCGCGTCGAAACGGTTCGGTTCGATACGGTACGGGTCGAAACGGTTCGGTTCGAAACGGTTCGCGTCGAAACGGTACGGTTCGATACGGTACGGGTTCGAAACGGTTCGCGTCGAAACGGTTCGGTTCGATACGGTACGGGTCGAAACGGTTCGGTTCGAAACGGTACGGGTCGAAACGGTTCGTGCCGAAACATTTAATGAATTTTTGATTTTTTAGAATTTTTTTGATTTTTTAGAATTTTTATGATTTTTTAGAATTTTCTTGATTTTTAGATTTTTTTGAATTTTTTAGAATTTTTATATTTTTTAGAATTTTTTTGATTTTTTTGAATTTTTTTGATTTTTTGGAATTTTTTTTGAATTTTTTGAATTGGATCAAAATGGCAACTGAAAATATTTTTTATGGAAATCCCCAAAATACCCCCTGTTACAAACTGGGTTTTTGGATGGAGTTAGACAACATGATCAAAATGGCAACAAAATGTAAAAGTCAGGGACTCAGATGCAAAAAAAAAACTATTTGGACTAAAGTGGCAAATTTGGACAAAACTCAGGGACTAAAATGGCAATTTACTCAAGATAAAATTATAGTTGTACAAATCGGTTTAAAAAAAAAACTGGTCCGGTTTTTAACCAAACCGTTTTTTGTTGTGTGTGGGAAAAAAACAGGATTTTAAACAGCTGGTTCGGTTTTTAACCAGTTTTATATGATAGAAACCCGAACTGATACTAACCGGTTTGGTTGGGTCTGTGCCAAAAAACGGTTTTTTTAAACCCGTTTCAACGATCAAAAATATTAACCAGTCTGCATGCAAACCGCCCCCGAGTGTGTGTATATAGAGAGAGAGGTGATTAAATCCCCCATTTCGTTCGATCATCACATCAGATACAAACCCTAAAACCAACAATCAGAGCGAGCGATGGAAGACGAAGGTACGTAATCGATGCTCCGGAATTTAATTTGATTGTCAGTTGTGGTATGAAATATTGTTTTAGGGTTTACTTTGTCGACTTAATTGAATTGATACTTGATAAATTTCAGTTTAATAATCTTTTCGTGTCACATGGAACTCTTGTGTGTTTTTGGTTGTGCTTTGTTCTTGACAACTGAATTCAATCAATGATACACAGGTAGAAAAACTCAAGTCGAAGGTTGTGAGGAGGAGAACACTGCTGCTTCTGGTAACCTCCCTCTCATTTGATTGCTTGGATTGTAAAACACTTTTTTGTTTGTTTCTTTATTAATTATCATTATTATTGTGGTTGTTGTAGGTAAGCGCCCTCGCTTGGATCTTGTTGAGAATCCAAGCTCTGCCTTAGCCTATTATCAACATTTCTTGTTGAAAGGGAATCACCATCTTGCAAGCTCTGCTTCAGCAGCAGCAGCTGCTCCTGCTCCTGTTCCTGCTTCTGGTAACCACTCATTTGGTTGGTTGATCATATTTGTTTGTGTTTCTTTGTTACTTTTGAAGCTTGACCGTGCCTGCTGTTTATGATAGTCCATGGCCGTGCCTTGATGGAGATAAGGATGCCCGATTATCCTGGTAATAACGAAATCCATGTTTCTGCTTTATTTACATCTTATCAACATTTTTTTTAAAGTTTCTTTGATGTCCAAGCAGTGATGACTGACTTCGAGGATGATGAGGAGGAGGACGGTGGTTTTCTACACGGATATCAGGATGGTCATCTAGTTGTTGTCGGAAAATTTCCTAAAGTCGTTTTGGAGGGGCCTTTAAATCCAAACGCTCTCACCAGTGAAGGGATCTTGCGTATGAATTCTTCATATTATTATATTTTTCATTTATCAATCTAGATATGTTTGTTTAGCAAGTCATTTAAGTAACAACAAACAGGTAGATTGGCTGGAAGGGGGGGAAGAGGGATTTTACCCGCCGACGATCCTTATGGGAGAGCGCACTGGGGTATTTTCTCTAAACCGTCGTCACCAACTGCTTCTGCTTCTGGTAAGCAACACCTCCCCTCCTTTTGCCTCTTTAGTTTCCTACATCAATCCTGATTATTAATGTTAATAATATATTTAATTTAATTTAATAGGCGACGGAGTGGATCTAGGCAACCCGTAACTGATGCTGCCTGCTTATGGTATTAGTATGCACGTATGTAAATTCGTTTATACATTTAGGTTATGTTCGGATACATGAAATCTTTTGGGCAAATCCAACCACGACTCTTTAACCTTATTTTATATGGGGATTAAAGATTAAGCCTTTAATCAATCCCTGTGAATTTTAATGCCATTTATTTATGTATGCCACTCCTAAATAAGGCTGAGCAAACGGGTCTAACTGGACCGAACCGGGTTTTACCCGACCCGAAACCGAAAAACAAGCAAAACCCATAACTGAGGACTGGACCAATGCATTAAGTTCGGGTATCGGTTTTGTTTAGTTCGGGTACATCGGATATGAGTATAAGACAGAGACCAATCGGAATATACTTGAACAGGTAACCAGAGGATGAATACATCATCGATCGGAATATGACATTACCATCTGAGGATGCTGCTCAACTCGGTCCGGTCTTAGAATGGTCGGTTACCCTGGGTCCAAACCCGAGAACTGACCCGAACCAGAATATCACTAAAATAGGAACCGAAGATCGACCCGAATACACGATATCGGGTCGGTTTTTGTGAAGATCATGTCACTTTATTTTTCTTAACAATCTTTAACTACACATGTATTTAATAGCACATGTTATAATTGGTATAATGTATTTCATAGTTGTATTGTATATTTCAAGCAAATAAAAAAACTACCACTGTTTTCAAATAACATTTTCATTTACTTTTTTCTAATAACACTCGTTGTAGCAAATAATGTGTACGTGTAATTAAAACGATGCAAGTACCGTTCACCTTTTGTTATTAACAATTGTCTAATATGTAAGCTAATGAAGGACCCGAAACCATGTGACTTCCTTTTTTTTTTCTTTTTTGTATTTGAACAACCTTGTTAGAAGGGTTGGTTCCGGTGCAAACCATATTTATCCTACAAACCGTAAGAATAAATCCTAGTACTTAAAAAAAGTTAAATTAGCACATACAAAAACAATACATACATAAAAGTAGCACTTTTGAATTATATTAGCACATGAAAAATAATCAAGATAATTGATTTTTGTTTGTTAGCATATTTATATGGAATTCAATATAATTGATATTATTTAGGATATTATTTTATCATTTCTCTATAATTGGTTGGATGCCACGTGACACTTTTTAAATAGTTCTTACAGTTGGTATGCGCAATGTGGTTTGTATTTGATCCTACTCAACCCCTCTTCTGATGACGATCTCTTTTAAATTGGTTATTATTAACTTAAATGCACTAAAAATATCCGATCCCATATGGGAGGAGGAAACCTTTAAAAAAGTAGCTTAATAGACAAGTTTAGGGAACTAAACATTATGGATTATCCCACATTGGTTCATGTATAAAGGATGAGAGAAGTCTTTACAAAACACCAACTTACTACACAAGTTTAAGGAGCCACCTTCACCAATTATAATACACTTACACTTGTCAATTATAGTAAAAACACGAGATATAAAAAAAAAGTATATTTGGCTATTTCATGTGCTGGTGATAAAGTAAAAATGCAATATACAAAAATGTATATATAAAAAGTAAACCTTGTAAAAGGGTGATATTCATACGTACTCTAATAAAGTACTTTACATAAAAAAGAAGACTGACGATATACGATGTCCTTTGCATTAAAAAAAGTATTGACCATACATTTATTTTCTAGTTAACATTTAACTTCACCTAATTCGGTGGAAGAGCTTCGTATGATTCGATGGACTGACCTATGTTATTGGCCTATTATCTGCTTTTTTTGTGTAACATGGAGTAATGCTTTTTCTTTCTTTCTTTTTTTTTTTTTTTGGATTATGTATTGGTTGTACTATGGTGCTCCTCTTAGCTTCTTGCTATGAGGTGGTTCATTTTGATTAATAAAACTTTCTCGTTGTTGTCCAAAAAAATTGAAACATCAATTATAAGAAACCTCCAACCTAACCTCATATAATATATGATAAAATATAGAGGTGTACAAATTGGTTAAAAAAATGGCCTAGTTTTTAACGAACCGTTTTGTGTGTGTGTGGGAAGAAACAGGTTTTTAAACAGTTAGTTCGGTTTTTTAACCGGTTTTATACAATGGGAACCCAAACTGGTACTAACCGGTTTGATTGGGTCTGTGCCAAAAAGACGGTTTTTTGTTAACCGGTTCAACGATCAAGAATATTAACCAGTCTACAAACCGCCGATTCGGTTCGGGTTGGAACCGGTTATTAAAAATCGGTTTAAAAAACCGGTTTTGGTTTTTTTTTCCCCGGTTTCGATCCTAAAACCGGTTTATAGTACACCTCTAATAAAAATAAAAATCTGATGTATAAAGAAAAATAACTATTATAATTAATACAAATTGATTAATAAATAATAAAGAATCGTGTTTGAGCTTTAGTTATTGGGAAGAGACTAAAGCTCTCCGTGTGTGTTTTCAGCGACACACGGGGAACACCCAAGTTTGCAAAAATGTTTTCCTTTAGTTATTAGTGTGTTTTGATATTTATAACTTATCGAAGCGGATACGGGTCGTTTAGACCCATAAGATTGTATTTTTGTTATTATGAATTTAAAGAAGGTGTAAACGGGTTGTTCCACCCGTTACAAATGTAAGTGTAGTTTGGATGAGTAAGTATTTTGTTCTCGTAATTATATTTAATCTTTTGGTATAGTACGAATATTAAGTTGCATTCTAATGTATTCTCAAAGATGAGATGAGATTAGATAAAGTCTTAATGGCTATGTCAAAAGATGGGAACCTGAATATAAAACATGAGGTTCATTTTAATATGAGATGTATGTTAATAGTGGGAGGAGTATGCATGATTAAAGAAGTTGTGTTTATATGTGTCAACCTATTGTATATGTACGAGTAATGTGTAGAGGTTGGTTTTACTCAATAGGAGTTGAAGCGTACAGAGGAAAATGCAGGTTCAAAGGGCCTATATGCTTATTTATATGATAAATATATTTCGCAAGTTCAATTGCAAGTATTTGATAATATCTGTGGAGAATTATGTGATATACAAGTAGAATGGGGATTCAGATATAAAAAAAAAACTAAAAAGAACAAAGTTAAGAACTTATGTTATGCTATGATTTAGAAGTAATTTGTACACAATAACATTTTACAATGAGTTTACACAGGTGTATACAAGGAACATTGGACCTACGAGTCAAGATTTAAGACTTAATAAGGACGGGTTAGGTCTATGTAGAGCCAAAGTAAACTACGCCAGGACAGGCGTAAGCCATGGCTGTGTAATATTAAAAGATAATATAAAATGGTTTGCTAATTAAAAATCGAGATGGATGTATACATATACATGATTATATTAACTCTTCCTATGTGACATCATGGTTAGGGACAACTTCCATTTAGCAAAGTCGGGAGATGAGGATCTCGGTTGGATCAAGTAAGGATTTTTCATAGAACGCGCCGAGTATCACAGTGATCTAGGTAAAGGTCCTATGTAGAGAAGATTTGGTTGTATGTCTTGGATCGGATCAAAGAAGAAATATATTTGTTCACGTTTTATGAAAATAATCCAACACTTAGATTGTTATGTAAACAAAATTGAAAAAAAAATGTGGTTATATTCTAATCAATGAGATGAAAGTTTGGATCAATTTTCCGCTGTGCAATTCGACTTTAAAAAAAATAAGGGTGTAACACCTCAACAACGGACATAACTATCAATTTACTTTCAAAGGAGAACTGTGATTCTGTGAATTAATAGTAGCTAAACTATAAAATATAAAAGTTTAGTTGTGAAATTACGAAAACTAAAATCTTCTTTGTAGTTAATTTTTTTAGAAAAAAAACAAGATAAACCGGCCAGTTACATTTACATATGTGTTTAAATGTAAAACAACCATTTAACAGTAGAACATCAACTTCCAATGAATCTTGCGAGGGACGAACTGTGGCAGTAATATGTCAACCCCGCAGGATGGATTCCTACTCATTACCTAGGTGATCAAAGGCCTAACTGGGTGATCTAAAACACTAGAACATCATCAACCATTTGAGTTTGTAAATGTAAAACAACACTGGAATGGAAAGGAAAAATCAAAGTCAACAAACAAGTAGTATTTTACACAAGTCAACCTCCACAAAGAGATATAAATGTACTTAACAAAGTCACCCAACAACTATTTAACACAGTCAACCAAAAGACGATGATAGAAAGCATAGTCAACCAAAATATGTAAAGTTGGAGTGGATCGGATCACAAAATGCCAACTTTGGACTTGATTGGATCACAAAATGCCATGAGCGCACCTTCAATCTATCTCTACAACAACAAAAAAACAACTGATGATTAGTAGGCCTTAAAACTATGGTGGTTACTAAAAAGCTAACTGAAATTACCAATTAAAGCCCCCCGGCCCAAACATCTTTAATTGGGTAACCAGCTGAGATTACTTTTATATTTGAATATGATTACAATGAATGATTAACCTTTGCCTAAATATTATCATACTTACCTTTGCTTAAATATTCGGCCAACAATTCATCATCTTGCGGTCCGTAAGCCAAAAGGCTATACGGTGCGTAAGAGTTTTTTTACTGAAGTGCTGTTGATTTCAAAATTTTAATCAAAACTAGTGCTGCTTGCCAAAATATTTCACAATTGATGCCATTGCCATTCAAAATGGCGATTTTTTATGGACTTGTAGGTTGTGCAGAATTTTTCAGGGAATTGCAGGCTTTTGCAGTGAATTGCAGGACCATTCATTGGCCCAGGAAGTATCAGCCATTACAAATGGCGAATTTCCTACACAAATGCCAATTAGAATGGCAATTTTTTTTTAATCCTGCAGATAAGCCATTAGAAATGGCGAATTTTTTTGAAAGCTGCACATAGCGCCATTGTTAATGGCGAAAAGGTGAATTTATGCAGAAAAAGCCATGAATGCAAGACCATAATGTTCAAACTGATTAGATTGTAATTTACCAACTTCCTCGTATATAAAATTCAGTATCATGAGAGCTATATTGTGTTTCTCTTTGTCTTCCTGGAGGTGCTTGATATAGGGCACTACAATCAATTGATAGAAACCATGGATTTAATAGTGAAATTATTTAAAAAAAAATATTGGCAAACAAAAGCTTTCTTTACCATGTAGCAGTACAACTTTCCAAAATTTGGCATAAATCCTCTGGACAACTACACATGAAATCAGAGTCAGTTTTATGAATAGTTTCTTCTTTTTTTTTTTTTTTTGTAAAGCATATTGATGGTTGATATAGTTAAAAATTTAGGATCACAAACCTGGGTAGACATAGCTCTTGGTGCATTGGGTGATAAGATTGGACATACATATCTCTTGGTTTTCAATATCATTAATCTTATTTGTCTGGTCTACCCCTTTATTATCTATAGGTACATCTTCAAAATGAAAATAAATGCTAATTAGATTATTAGTTCTAGATCTATTTAATAAATTTAGAGCAAGTGATGAAACCGACGAGAATAAACAAATCTTTGGTAGAAGTTGTATCGTTTGGCACTGGGATATGTATCCCACTTTTTCGCAATAAACCATAATGGAGCTCTGATATACTTTGTTCTAGCCAGTTCAGAGTACTCTTTGAGCAAGTCATATGCAACATCTGCAGCCTACAAGTCCATAAAAAATGGCCGTTTTGAATGGCAATGGCATCAATTGTGAAATATTTTGGCAAGCAGCACTAGTTTTGATTAAATTTTTGAAATCAGAAGCACTTCAGTAAAAAACTTGGTGCGCAAAGGTTACTCAGAGGCTAAATAAATTAGCATGTTGACACTTTTAGTCCATCCACATTCATACTTTCAATAATTGGCAAAAATAGTCCCTCTCGTCCAACATTTGGCACAATTGAGAGTATGGACACGTGTCAGTACATAACCGGACACGAATTTACGAGGTGTTACATGGACACTTGTACTTTGTAATAATTGTTTTATACTCCCAAGACTTCCGATGTGTTAATTGTGAATATCTATATCAATTTATCACGTATAAACCCCAAATCCGAGCCCAGCGGGAAATCAGGGTGTGACATTTATGATTCGATAAAAATATCCAAGGTTTTACAACAAAGCACAATCTTCAAATGAAGCTGTTGCGTTTATGAGAAAGTTGAATGTCACTTCACATTTTCAAACAGTTGAAGGTTGCATATAATATAAGGATCATCACAATAACGAGTAAAGAGAGTAAAGAGTAACTAACGTATATGAAAGTAGTCTAATCCACTTGCTAGCATGAGCTTTCTGGATCTAATCTCTTCAACAGAAATAAAATGACTGTAATAAAAGAACAACGAAATCAACGACCATTTAGCATTAAACCAATTATTAATCACCATAACAAATACAAATTGACCATGCATTTTTGCTATATACATAACGATTATAGCACATTACCATTGCATCTCGATTAGCAAAAGTAAGACCAATGGTTCTGGTCTGACAACATACTTCAAAAAGCAAGATATCAAGTCCCAAAAAACCTCAATCTCCTTCAAGTGCATGGAGCTTTTCTGCACATCAAGGGAAAAATATATCAAAATAAACATTAGAGAGAGTTCACTTTGTCTCCACTAAGATTAGTTTATTTTAGGTTGAGTAAATTACAATTTTGGCCCCTGTGGTTATATCATTTTTACCCTTTTAGCCCAAATTTTTTTTTTTTAACATTTGAGCCCCCAACATCTTTTTTTCTAACCCTTTTGGCCCCTAACACTAACCTCATCTATTAAAAAGGGTTAGAAAAAAAAGACGTTAGGGGCAAAAGGGTTAGAAAAAAAGATGTTGGGGGCTCAGATATTAAAAAATTATTTTTTAGGTTAAAAAGGTAAAAGTAATATAACTACAGAGGCCAAAATCGTAATTTACTCTTTTAAGTTTAACTTCAGTTTTGTGCAACAAACTACTACAGAATAAATAACAATCACATAAGCTAAATATTTATTTATATAATAAACTGAAAAATAAAGTTTCAAGCACGAAAACTCTTCCCCCGTTAACAGATCCCTTGAAAGTTTCAAAAAAAAAAATCAGCATATCCATCACTTGTTAACATGAAAATAATATATTTGGAAAAATAGATTGGTAATTTAGAAAATGAAGAGGAAAAAACATATAAACCATATTTAAACGGATTATACTAATAACATAAATAATTTATTTAATAGAGAAGCTGAATTTATTTATTACCTAAATAATTTCTCTCTTCTTTCTTCTTCACAGCAGAAAACAAAAGAGAGTATATAATGGAGACTAGATGCTCAGAGAGAGAGAGAGAGAGTTGTGAGCAGTTTTATGCATAGCCCATTGGATGTTGAAGTAGGTATTGCATTTGATGTTTTGTTTAATTATTTTTATTATTATTCTGATGAAGTAGGTGTACCTACCATGTCCAGGTATATGAATAAATTTCAGTCGATCGGGTATACATCGCAGTGGTTTTTAAATAATATTATTTATTTATTTATTTATATTTTTTTTAACGGCCAACAGAATCAATCCCGAGCACTTTTGGGGCACTCACTGGACGAACGGAGTACTCCGATAGTAATCCGAGTCCACCACCAATTCCGGGGAAAACCCGGTAAACCACCCGCCCGTAGGCACAACAGTGAAATTACCGGTAAAACATGTTTGGCTCAAGGACAGGGGCGGACTCAAGTTATGGGGTGGGTGGGCGGCCACACCCCTTGAAAAAAAAAAATTTGTGGTATTTTTCGCAAAAAACCTAGACCGCACCCCTTGAAAATTTTCGTCCGCACCCCTTAGAAAAATGTTAGGAATTTATATAAAAAAAATTGTGAACACGGATTGAAACCCGATCAAATTATGTAAACAAGTTAGCCCACTAACCCCTTTAGTAAAACTTAAATTCAATCCATCAAGCCCAATAACTTAATACCCATTCAAGCCCAACCCAACTATTAGGTTTGTTAAACAAAACTAGTCCACATAATTAAAAAAAACCCAAATCGCTGCCACTTGCCAGCGACTCCCGCCCTCCCTCTGCCTCACTTCAGCGCCCAGCCACAACATAATTCGCTGCCACTTTAAATAAGTTTTTTTGTTTTTTTTATTTAATGATTAAGAGAAATAGAAGTAGAGATAGTTTGAACTTTGAAGTTTTTTTGTTTGTTAATGTGATAGGAAGTTAGGAACTAATGTTTGATTATTTGAGAATTGAAATGGGCCCGACCCAATCTGATTCGACCCGCTATGAAACTTTGTTTGTTTGTGTTTACTTGTTATACATAACCCGACCCGATCCGACCCGCTATGAACCGATTTTTTTTATATAGCTAGGGGCCTAAAATCTTTAAAAATTTTCCGCACCTCCAGGAAAAAAATACTGGGTCCGCCACTGCTCAAGGATCCAACCCAGGTTTCCCTAGGTCTCCTATCATCGCCCACTAGTGTCTCACTCTGCACCAAGTGGAAGTCGAACCTGCAAGCGCTCCACCACTTGATCTAGAAATGTTGTAACTTTAAGATGTTGCAACACATATGTTAATAAACTAGTATTAGTACGTTAACTAAGATGCGATACTCATAATTGTTGAATTTTGCCGATTTAATTGTTCAATGTAACTCACGTGTATCATTTTATAAAGCTTGTTTGTTTCTTTTTATCATTTTCCTAAATATTGTAGTAACTAGGTTATCATCCGGGTAGGAAAAATTGATTTACATTAGTTATAAGTTTATAAATAAAATAATACAAACAAAGTGATATATTACTGTTAACGGTAGATAACCAATAACTTGATAACATGATTTTTTTCGATGACCAGTCTCCAACTTTAGCAACTTTTCTTTGCTCAATTTGACTGGTCCGTGCACCTATTGTTTCCCTTGTAGTTTAAAATTCACCTAAAATGCCCTTTAATATGTTGTTTCCAATCCATCATTGATTACCAGGTGAATTCATTCTAGATTATACTATGTGATGATACACTTGAAAAACCCATCCATTATTTGTGCTCTTCAATATGCACGCCACACTAAGGCAATGTGTGCTTGTACTTCCATGATTATTATAACAACCCTCAAAAAGGTACCACGACTATTCGTAATTGAAACCTTAAACGCGCACGACGAGAACCAGCACGAAAAATCAAAAAGAAAGATTTTTGTTACTGCTCGCAGGCCACGACAGACTCCTAAGAGCCCTCCGCGGTACGCAAGAGGCATAAAAGCCGCCGGAGACACGTATAGGCCACCCACGTGTCAAGCCTATCCACTTAGTCATGCCATTTATGCCCTAGCTATATATAGTGAAGGGTTCAAATGATAAAAAACTTTTTGTAACTAACTGATAAAACACAATGTCAAGAATTTCTTCATGTTTAACCCAAAACCATTATTATTGCAACAGAAATCGTACAGAAATAAAAAAAGACGTATCGTATTCACGTTTACGCAATATTGAAAAGCTTATGATCACCGCAATCAATCGTTGCATTGGACATTGTGCCTTTTTGAAAAGTAATATTAATTGATAGAATCAATGAAAAAAGGAATAAACTATGAATATAAAATGGTGATCATCTTAGTAGAAAAGATAACAATTACATTTGAATTTAAAGATGATATCCCGTTTCCATAAATATCTTGTTTTTGGTTGAGGAGATAAAATCTTCCAAAGTTAAAATAATTATGTAATTACACTATTGTCTTTTTGTATAAAATAACTAAATGTCACATGTTAAATGGAAAATGTTTCTTACACTTTGTAAGAAAAGTTGGCTTTGTATCCAACTCCTACTCTATATATATAGGGTGGGGTTATAGAGTGAATACTAATGTATTTATGAACAGTGTGAACAAATCCTGACCGTTGATTTCTATCATCAAATCGTAAAATACACTACTGTATGCAGTAGTGTATTTTCATTATCAAATCTTGGCCATTGATTTACATTTCTGTATTGATAATCAAGTGTTAGGATTAGTTCACTAGTGTTCACAATTAAGGGGTTGTTCACAAATGAACCTAACCCGATATATATATGTATATGGTGGGGTTCTAGTGTGAACATTAGTGTATTTGTGAACTGAGTAAACAAATCCTGACCATTGATTTACATCATCAAATCATAAAATACACTAGTGTATTTTCATCATTAAATCCTGACCATTGATTTACACTTATGTATTGATAATCAAGGGCTAGGATTGGTTCACTAATGTTCACAATGAAGGGGGTTGTTCACAAATGAACCTAACCCTATATATATACATATAAAGGAATCTTTATTTAAGAAGTGTAAGAAGAGTTTTACACCCTTAGATATGATTTTTAATGGTGTAGATCGTAATGCCAAAAATGTAAATTGTTTTTTTTTTTAATTTTGAGTAACAAATTTGACTTGATAGGGTTATAAATGTAACATCAATTAAATTTAGAAACTATATAACTTTCATCCCTACAATCTCGACTCTCGCTCCTCCTCTACAATTGCGATTCTCTTCTTCTCCACACAAATCAGCGATGCTCTCTTTTCTCCACCCTAATCCAGCATTAACCACTATGTTTGACCACCACACATAAAAAAAAAAAAAAAAAAAAAAAAAAAAACCCTCGTTTTACCACATGGGTTTTAAGTCACTGTGTTTAAACCAATAATGGAAACATAATATTTTTGCAATTCAAGGTATGATGTTTAAAACACGTGGAAGGATTGTATACTATTCAAGACATTGTGTTTTAACAGATAGAAGGAATGTATTTTACGATTCAGGTCATGGTGTAGAAAACCTCAAGTGAAAGTGAAGCAGGAAGATCTTGTTGAGAATCCAACTGCTGCTTCTGGTAACCACTCATTCGAATCGATTGTTAAACATATTATCAGATTTGTGCGTGTTTCTTTATTACTTTTGCTGTAGTGGAAGGAGCCTATATGGAGACAAGGATGCCAGATTACGCTGGTAATAACGAAATCCATGTTTTTGCTTTATTTACATCTTATCAACATTTTTTTTAAAGTTTCTTTGATGTCTAAGCAGTGATGACTGACTTCGAGGATGATGAGGAGGACGATGAATCCACTCCCAAGACCCATCTTGTTGCTTACACTGCACTGAATTAAGAGAAAAACCAATTAATAAAATAATCAATTATATATCAAATGCAAGAGAATTAATCCATATATCATAGCTAACATACCCGAACCATTGTCCACGTAAATCTACGTCCAAAATAAGTTTGGATTGCTCTTAAAAGAGGATAATCACTTGGTTTTTTTGCTCTACCCATGAGCCACCTTTTAGATCCCAAGAATACTCACCAATTGTTGTAAAAATACTCGCCAAATTGTATGACGCTTTTAAAAGCATGTAACTTAACGCCAACGTTGGTTAACGTGAATCACTTGTCTTACATCTAGCCGTACGCAAACGTTGTTTAATTTGAATCACACGTCCGTCAAATCCACACAAGTCCGGTGCTTTGTGTCATCAAAAGCACGTAACTTAACACAACACCATCTGGAATGGTCAAAGCCACATCACGTGAAGTTTCTTTTTTAAGGAGATAATATAATAATAACAACAACAACAACAACATTATACCTTCTTGTTCCAAGCTTCTCAACAGCTTCAAGTTCAACTAAATCTTCCACTTCAAAATCGAAAAACAGCCGACGAATCCTGCATTGTGCCGCCTCAGCTCCCTTTGGCTTCCTCATAGAAACCACCGCCAGCTCACCCATGTTATTGGTTGGAACTTGGAACTGTCACTAACGCCATTGAATCCAAACCAAGTTGAAGTTAAAATAACAGGAAACTAATAACATCGGTAACAAACAACTTCAAAGAACAACTATCATTATCAAGTAATTGACTAATATAAAGGCGAATAAATACCCGCATATTTGAAGGACATTTTACCACATAATCAATTGGAATTTTATCCTGATAATGAAAAGTCATCTCAAAGATTGTTAAAAGCTTTACGAAACATATTAAACGTAGTCTCAATGTCACAAACCCATCCATAAATCTTCTCATTTAGTATCTTCATTTTTTATCTTGCGGAATATATGATAAGAAATTCGGTTTCTAAATTCACTCCTAACCATGAAGTGTAATCATTTGCATTCTTTCCAATTGGTTGCATATTGTCGTTAAACTCAATTGTTTAAACCCTTTTTTTTCTTTGAAAAAGTCATAGGCGTACGTTTAGACATTCTACACACTAAGCAAATATACATGTTTACACGTGTGAACTAGCTACACTATTAAACTAAACACATAATTCTTCACAGTTCACATATATATTACTAAACCAACCCAAAACACATCAAGACATGAAAATCAAAGATTGTCCAAATGATTAATAATATACAGTTCATGATTAATAAGATTGTCCTAGTAAAGTAAACCTGAAGTTCATTATTCAACACTATCCTTTTGAATACACTTTCTGAGAATCATATTTCTCGTGGTCTGGTTCAAAAAAGCTAACAATAGTCTTAGTCCATTTTTTATAATATAGCAAAATCGAACACAGAGGACGTGTCACACCCCTATTTTCCACGTGTCACCGGTGGGCCCGGTGGGGAGTATCGTGACGTAGTTGATATCATCATAGACAAACAACACAATATATAATGCACAGCGGAAGCAAAGATAGATTCATTTCAACTTGAATAAAGCGTAATATTCAATATCACAAATAGTTGAAACGGATCCACAGGCGGATCAAAATAAAAATAAGATATTGTTCAACAGCTTTATTGTCGTCCAAGCTTGCGAGACTTATTGTGGACGCTCTAGAAGACCGCCAGCCTAGTACGAGTAGTACCTGCACTTAATCTTTTTGGAAAAATACGTCAGTTTACACTGGTAAATACAATTTAACTGACTCATTTTGAAAAGGTTGAAAATTGATTTGAATGCACATGGCACAAAACATTTTATAACTTGGGATAATTATTTAATATAATCTTGTGAACGTATTACATGTTACTTGTGCGTTCAGTAGCCCGGTGCGTCCCGGGTTAAAGATCAATAGACCCTCCACATTAGAGTTATACACTGACAGGTGTACGCCTACACCCCGTGCTCAGGTCGTGGCCATCTCGTAAGATGATGCCAAGGATATCCGGGACATGGTCATTAACCCCCCAAAGGCTTTAAGTGAACAAGACTGTTTAAACGAGCCGATCAAATTATTCAATTAACCATTCAGAGATGTAAGATTTGATGCTCGATCAAGCGGTATTCTATATACCGTAACCCAAGCCCGTATAGGGAAAATAAGTTAAAAGTATTTACCTGAGCTAAATATAAATTCAATCTCAGCCGTATACCATCAAGCAAGTACAGATAGCTTTTACTGGTTCTTCTATTCTGGAACAAAGGTTTTTAATAACCTATTAGATTTCTAACGGGTCTTTATTTAAGCTTAAGCTTAGACCGGCTAGTTTTAAAGGACGATACGGTTCAAACGCACGATTAAGCGAAGACCGGATAGAATGTGATTTAGACCCGACAAGTTTGAATACTTGTATAATATGGGTATACTAAACACATTCTGGATTTTGAGACAAAAAGATAATGTTTGACCCGTCTCGGTCAATTTATGCAAACTAGTTACATAAACCGAACCGAACGCAAAAGAGCGTTACGGGTAACCGCAAGAGTCATATGCAAGTTCCCTGAGATAATATGCTCTAAATATGTTATAATATCAGTAAGTTATTTTCTATTATGCCCAAAACGGATTTAAACATAAATTAGGCCTCATAAGGGCATTTTGGTCATTTAAAAGATTATAAAAGAGTTTATTTGTAAATATGAGTTACGGGTCTGCTTTATACAGTAAGTATACTTAATTTAACATGTTATAACAGTAGGGTATGACCCATATGTGAAACTTATCATTTAAAACCAAACTATGCACCTTAGGGGTATTTTGGTAATTTCATAAGGGCTAAAAATGCCAAAATTGGAAACCTGAATTTATAAACTTGTACTTACTGTTATTTTATAAAAATATGCTAAGAACATCAGTAGGTATCAACCTTATATGTTTAATATGGTTATAGTACATACTATGCGTTAAAACGCTTAAAAAGGCGATTTAGAGTTGTTTCCGGGTTTTTAAAAGAAAACTGATATTTTTATATTTCCAGAATGCTCAAAATATTTTATTTAACAAATAAAATCAGTAGAAAAAGGTTTGGAGTCAAAAGGATTTGTAAAACTCATTTTATGGCTTAAAAGGGCAAAATCGGTATTTACCGAATTGAACTTAGAGACCTATGATATGATCAGCCAAAAATTAAATAAAAATCTTTAAAAATCCCAAATTATTATATAACATCAGTGGGTAAAAAGTTTGATATCAAAAAGTGGGTTTAAATAGGTTATATTCTAATTACGCCGTTTAAGTAACATAAGGCTTTCAAATTATGATATTGAGCATAACTCTTAATCTGGACCTCAAACTGATATCAAATTTTTGGTTCAAGTTTATAAATCAGTAACAAATGTTTCTACTCTTTCACTTTTTCAAAAATCACGTTTTATAGTAAAAAGGGCATAATAGTCAACTTTTAAGCATAAATCGGAAACATGCATATGGACCGGATAAGTGTTGAACCAAGTTGTAAAATCTCAGAGAATTAAACTTATACAAAAATTGGTCCAAAATATGCTCTAATGCAGATCTCAGACATGCATGAGCGGATCAGAACTGAAAGCCAAAGAAAAAGTCAATTTATGCGACTTTCGGTTCCGATTCGGGTTTAAACTGAAAATTGTCGAGTTGATCATGTTGAAACATGTTCTTACATTAATTACAAAGTTATTTTGATGATCAAACAGGTTGCATGTAGCCTACATTGTTAATCATGCTTAAATTTGCAAAAACACATTCTGTTGACTTTTTAAGAAAAGCTTTGACTCGACAAATAACATGCTTAGAGTGGGAATCTGAAAATACCCTTTTGAGGGTTTGTTACCCACATAAGTACCAACTTGTAGGTACTTTCAATTTGAGAAAAGACTGAGCAAATTTTGTTTAATCACAAAGTCAAACTTAAATTACGATGGTTTGACTATAGCTAATTAACTAAGCTACAACGATTTAGAAAAGGTTATGAACACTTACAAGAGTCCTAATTACGAGTAGGAAGCCTAATGAATCCTTGTTGATGTCCAGAGAGCTCCAGAATTGAGAATGCAAGTCAAAGTGAACTTGTTGCAACAATGGGTGTTCATAAATATCAAATTTGATCATTCAAGATGATGCCATAAGGGTCTAGGGATGTTGTAAGATCTGTCCAAGTGCCCCTAGGAAGCTAAAAACCAGATATAGGAGCCCCTTGAATCGAAAAACTAGCTTTTAAGTCGGTGCAACCGGCATTAACAGGCAGCTGTCAAGAAATTCGCATCTGTGACCTGCTTGCGCACCGTAACAAAAAAATTGTTGAGGTGCGCAAGGGACATGCCAGCACAACACATATTTCAAATGTTTACAGTTTGGCCCCTGGACCATCCAAACGTCGTTTTCACATTATTTCTTGCATTATAAGCCTTCTAAATTTACTTTTGAGGGTTCCAAGACTTATACAAACTTTGTTAAGTCCTTGATTAACTTTGTAATCACCCGAAAAGCCATAATTTCCAACGTTGACGCTTTTAACCCCTCGTATACGAATTTAATCATAATTTTCTCATACGATAACGAAACTTTATGAAATTTTTGTCACACATTCTAGTGAGCATACTAAATCGTTACAAAGCTTCGGGTTTGCTAAAAGGTCACTCAGAGGTATACTTTAAACATGTTGACACATTTAACCCCTGTAGTTTGTAATCCCTCACTTTCTTTTATATTTAGCTTCATATGATCCATGATTCATTCGTGTGAATGTATAAACATCTTGTAGGGTTATTGTAAGGCATATTTATCCATTGTTGACATTTTGAACCCTTATATTCACATAGTTTCTTTATTTGCCAACTTTAATCCTTCTAAAGTATTCTTTCACACGTTCAAAGTTTATGACACGTGTCAATACACCATTGGGCATAAATTTTTGAGGTGTTACATCCTCACCCCCTTAAAAGAAATCTCGACCTCGAGATTTGCTAAAATGCTGGAAGTACTTCTTGTCGCATAATGGACTTAAGTTCTATAGCATATATGGAGTCTCTCCAAGCTCCCAAAGTGACCTTTACATTTGGTACGTGTATCCTTTTGGAGCTTCTTAACCTGTCGATCCTTAATCGATATAGGTTGGTCATCATATCATAAATCAGCATATTAATATGTGATAATGCTTC
>JARYGA010060977.1:64659-115611 GCA_030545235.1 Helianthus tuberosus
ATTGGCCCAGGAAGTATCAGCCATTACAAATGGCGAATTTCCTACACAAATGCCAATTAGAATGGCAATTTTTTTTTAATCCTGCAGATAAGCCATTAGAAATGGCGAATTTTTTTGAAAGCTGCACATAGCGCCATTGTTAATGGCGAAAAGGTGAATTTATGCAGAAAAAGCCATGAATGCAAGACCATAATGTTCAAACTGATTAGATTGTAATTTACCAACTTCCTCGTATATAAAATTCAGTATCATGAGAGCTATATTGTGTTTCTCTTTGTCTTCCTGGAGGTGCTTGATATAGGGCACTACAATCAATTGATAGAAACCATGGATTTAATAGTGAAATTATTTAAAAAAAAATATTGGCAAACAAAAGCTTTCTTTACCATGTAGCAGTACAACTTTCCAAAATTTGGCATAAATCCTCTGGACAACTACACATGAAATCAGAGTCAGTTTTATGAATAGTTTCTTCTTTTTTTTTTTTTTTTTGTAAAGCATATTGATGGTTGATATAGTTAAAAATTTAGGATCACAAACCTGGGTAGACATAGCTCTTGGTGCATTGGGTGATAAGATTGGACATACATATCTCTTGGTTTTCAATATCATTAATCTTATTTGTCTGGTCTACCCCTTTATTATCTATAGGTACATCTTCAAAATGAAAATAAATGCTAATTAGATTATTAGTTCTAGATCTATTTAATAAATTTAGAGCAAGTGATGAAACCGACGAGAATAAACAAATCTTTGGTAGAAGTTGTATCGTTTGGCACTGGGATATGTATCCCACTTTTTCGCAATAAACCATAATGGAGCTCTGATATACTTTGTTCTAGCCAGTTCAGAGTACTCTTTGAGCAAGTCATATGCAACATCTGCAGCCTACAAGTCCATAAAAAATGGCCGTTTTGAATGGCAATGGCATCAATTGTGAAATATTTTGGCAAGCAGCACTAGTTTTGATTAAATTTTTGAAATCAGAAGCACTTCAGTAAAAAACTTGGTGCGCAAAGGTTACTCAGAGGCTAAATAAATTAGCATGTTGACACTTTTAGTCCATCCACATTCATACTTTCAATAATTGGCAAAAATAGTCCCTCTCGTCCAACATTTGGCACAATTGAGAGTATGGACACGTGTCAGTACATAACCGGACACGAATTTACGAGGTGTTACATGGACACTTGTACTTTGTAATAATTGTTTTATACTCCCAAGACTTCCGATGTGTTAATTGTGAATATCTATATCAATTTATCACGTATAAACCCCAAATCCGAGCCCAGCGGGAAATCAGGGTGTGACATTTATGATTCGATAAAAATATCCAAGGTTTTACAACAAAGCACAATCTTCAAATGAAGCTGTTGCGTTTATGAGAAAGTTGAATGTCACTTCACATTTTCAAACAGTTGAAGGTTGCATATAATATAAGGATCATCACAATAACGAGTAAAGAGAGTAAAGAGTAACTAACGTATATGAAAGTAGTCTAATCCACTTGCTAGCATGAGCTTTCTGGATCTAATCTCTTCAACAGAAATAAAATGACTGTAATAAAAGAACAACGAAATCAACGACCATTTAGCATTAAACCAATTATTAATCACCATAACAAATACAAATTGACCATGCATTTTTGCTATATACATAACGATTATAGCACATTACCATTGCATCTCGATTAGCAAAAGTAAGACCAATGGTTCTGGTCTGACAACATACTTCAAAAAGCAAGATATCAAGTCCCAAAAAACCTCAATCTCCTTCAAGTGCATGGAGCTTTTCTGCACATCAAGGGAAAAATATATCAAAATAAACATTAGAGAGAGTTCACTTTGTCTCCACTAAGATTAGTTTATTTTAGGTTGAGTAAATTACAATTTTGGCCCCTGTGGTTATATCATTTTTACCCTTTTAGCCCAAATTTTTTTTTTTTAACATTTGAGCCCCCAACATCTTTTTTTCTAACCCTTTTGGCCCCTAACACTAACCTCATCTATTAAAAAGGGTTAGAAAAAAAAGACGTTAGGGGCAAAAGGGTTAGAAAAAAAGATGTTGGGGGCTCAGATATTAAAAAATTATTTTTTAGGTTAAAAAGGTAAAAGTAATATAACTACAGAGGCCAAAATCGTAATTTACTCTTTTAAGTTTAACTTCAGTTTTGTGCAACAAACTACTACAGAATAAATAACAATCACATAAGCTAAATATTTATTTATATAATAAACTGAAAAATAAAGTTTCAAGCACGAAAACTCTTCCCCCGTTAACAGATCCCTTGAAAGTTTCAAAAAAAAAAATCAGCATATCCATCACTTGTTAACATGAAAATAATATATTTGGAAAAATAGATTGGTAATTTAGAAAATGAAGAGGAAAAAACATATAAACCATATTTAAACGGATTATACTAATAACATAAATAATTTATTTAATAGAGAAGCTGAATTTATTTATTACCTAAATAATTTCTCTCTTCTTTCTTCTTCACAGCAGAAAACAAAAGAGAGTATATAATGGAGACTAGATGCTCAGAGAGAGAGAGAGAGAGTTGTGAGCAGTTTTATGCATAGCCCATTGGATGTTGAAGTAGGTATTGCATTTGATGTTTTGTTTAATTATTTTTATTATTATTCTGATGAAGTAGGTGTACCTACCATGTCCAGGTATATGAATAAATTTCAGTCGATCGGGTATACATCGCAGTGGTTTTTAAATAATATTATTTATTTATTTATTTATATTTTTTTTAACGGCCAACAGAATCAATCCCGAGCACTTTTGGGGCACTCACTGGACGAACGGAGTACTCCGATAGTAATCCGAGTCCACCACCAATTCCGGGGAAAACCCGGTAAACCACCCGCCCGTAGGCACAACAGTGAAATTACCGGTAAAACATGTTTGGCTCAAGGACAGGGGCGGACTCAAGTTATGGGGTGGGTGGGCGGCCACACCCCTTGAAAAAAAAAAATTTGTGGTATTTTTCGCAAAAAACCTAGACCGCACCCCTTGAAAATTTTCGTCCGCACCCCTTAGAAAAATGTTAGGAATTTATATAAAAAAAATTGTGAACACGGATTGAAACCCGATCAAATTATGTAAACAAGTTAGCCCACTAACCCCTTTAGTAAAACTTAAATTCAATCCATCAAGCCCAATAACTTAATACCCATTCAAGCCCAACCCAACTATTAGGTTTGTTAAACAAAACTAGTCCACATAATTAAAAAAAACCCAAATCGCTGCCACTTGCCAGCGACTCCCGCCCTCCCTCTGCCTCACTTCAGCGCCCAGCCACAACATAATTCGCTGCCACTTTAAAT
The DNA here is from genome assembly GCA_030545235.1 of Helianthus tuberosus. Lineage (NCBI taxonomy): Eukaryota > Viridiplantae > Streptophyta > Magnoliopsida > Asterales > Asteraceae > Helianthus > Helianthus tuberosus. The sequence continues at coordinate 67,995 of JARYGA010060977.1, forward strand.
AAGTTTTTTTGTTTTTTTTATTTAATGATTAAGAGAAATAGAAGTAGAGATAGTTTGAACTTTGAAGTTTTTTTGTTTGTTAATGTGATAGGAAGTTAGGAACTAATGTTTGATTATTTGAGAATTGAAATGGGCCCGACCCAATCTGATTCGACCCGCTATGAAACTTTGTTTGTTTGTGTTTACTTGTTATACATAACCCGACCCGATCCGACCCGCTATGAACCGATTTTTTTTATATAGCTAGGGGCCTAAAATCTTTAAAAATTTTCCGCACCTCCAGGAAAAAAATACTGGGTCCGCCACTGCTCAAGGATCCAACCCAGGTTTCCCTAGGTCTCCTATCATCGCCCACTAGTGTCTCACTCTGCACCAAGTGGAAGTCGAACCTGCAAGCGCTCCACCACTTGATCTAGAAATGTTGTAACTTTAAGATGTTGCAACACATATGTTAATAAACTAGTATTAGTACGTTAACTAAGATGCGATACTCATAATTGTTGAATTTTGCCGATTTAATTGTTCAATGTAACTCACGTGTATCATTTTATAAAGCTTGTTTGTTTCTTTTTATCATTTTCCTAAATATTGTAGTAACTAGGTTATCATCCGGGTAGGAAAAATTGATTTACATTAGTTATAAGTTTATAAATAAAATAATACAAACAAAGTGATATATTACTGTTAACGGTAGATAACCAATAACTTGATAACATGATTTTTTTCGATGACCAGTCTCCAACTTTAGCAACTTTTCTTTGCTCAATTTGACTGGTCCGTGCACCTATTGTTTCCCTTGTAGTTTAAAATTCACCTAAAATGCCCTTTAATATGTTGTTTCCAATCCATCATTGATTACCAGGTGAATTCATTCTAGATTATACTATGTGATGATACACTTGAAAAACCCATCCATTATTTGTGCTCTTCAATATGCACGCCACACTAAGGCAATGTGTGCTTGTACTTCCATGATTATTATAACAACCCTCAAAAAGGTACCACGACTATTCGTAATTGAAACCTTAAACGCGCACGACGAGAACCAGCACGAAAAATCAAAAAGAAAGATTTTTGTTACTGCTCGCAGGCCACGACAGACTCCTAAGAGCCCTCCGCGGTACGCAAGAGGCATAAAAGCCGCCGGAGACACGTATAGGCCACCCACGTGTCAAGCCTATCCACTTAGTCATGCCATTTATGCCCTAGCTATATATAGTGAAGGGTTCAAATGAGAAAAAACTTTTTGTAACTAACTGATAAAACACAATGTCAAGAATTTCTTCATGTTTAACCCAAAACCATTATTATTGCAACAGAAATCGTACAGAAATAAAAAAAGACGTATCGTATTCACGTTTACGCAATATTGAAAAGCTTATGATCACCGCAATCAATCGTTGCATTGGACATTGTGCCTTTTTGAAAAGTAATATTAATTGATAGAATCAATGAAAAAAGGAATAAACTATGAATATAAAATGGTGATCATCTTAGTAGAAAAGATAACAATTACATTTGAATTTAAAGATGATATCCCGTTTCCATAAATATCTTGTTTTTGGTTGAGGAGATAAAATCTTCCAAAGTTAAAATAATTATGTAATTACACTATTGTCTTTTTGTATAAAATAACTAAATGTCACATGTTAAATGGAAAATGTTTCTTACACTTTGTAAGAAAAGTTGGCTTTGTATCCAACTCCTACTCTATATATATAGGGTGGGGTTATAGAGTGAATACTAATGTATTTATGAACAGTGTGAACAAATCCTGACCGTTGATTTCTATCATCAAATCGTAAAATACACTACTGTATGCAGTAGTGTATTTTCATTATCAAATCTTGGCCATTGATTTACATTTCTGTATTGATAATCAAGTGTTAGGATTAGTTCACTAGTGTTCACAATTAAGGGGTTGTTCACAAATGAACCTAACCCGATATATATATGTATATGGTGGGGTTCTAGTGTGAACATTAGTGTATTTGTGAACTGAGTAAACAAATCCTGACCATTGATTTACATCATCAAATCATAAAATACACTAGTGTATTTTCATCATTAAATCCTGACCATTGATTTACACTTATGTATTGATAATCAAGGGCTAGGATTGGTTCACTAATGTTCACAATGAAGGGGGTTGTTCACAAATGAACCTAACCCTATATATATACATATAAAGGAATCTTTATTTAAGAAGTGTAAGAAGAGTTTTACACCCTTAGATATGATTTTTAATGGTGTAGATCGTAATGCCAAAAATGTAAATTGTTTTTTTTTTTAATTTTGAGTAACAAATTTGACTTGATAGGGTTATAAATGTAACATCAATTAAATTTAGAAACTATATAACTTTCATCCCTACAATCTCGACTCTCGCTCCTCCTCTACAATTGCGATTCTCTTCTTCTCCACACAAATCAGCGATGCTCTCTTTTCTCCACCCTAATCCAGCATTAACCACTATGTTTGACCACCACACATAAAAAAAAAAAAAAAAAAAAAAAAAAAAACCCTCGTTTTACCACATGGGTTTTAAGTCACTGTGTTTAAACCAATAATGGAAACATAATATTTTTGCAATTCAAGGTATGATGTTTAAAACACGTGGAAGGATTGTATACTATTCAAGACATTGTGTTTTAACAGATAGAAGGAATGTATTTTACGATTCAGGTCATGGTGTAGAAAACCTCAAGTGAAAGTGAAGCAGGAAGATCTTGTTGAGAATCCAACTGCTGCTTCTGGTAACCACTCATTCGAATCGATTGTTAAACATATTATCAGATTTGTGCGTGTTTCTTTATTACTTTTGCTGTAGTGGAAGGAGCCTATATGGAGACAAGGATGCCAGATTACGCTGGTAATAACGAAATCCATGTTTTTGCTTTATTTACATCTTATCAACATTTTTTTTAAAGTTTCTTTGATGTCTAAGCAGTGATGACTGACTTCGAGGATGATGAGGAGGACGATGAATCCACTCCCAAGACCCATCTTGTTGCTTACACTGCACTGAATTAAGAGAAAAACCAATTAATAAAATAATCAATTATATATCAAATGCAAGAGAATTAATCCATATATCATAGCTAACATACCCGAACCATTGTCCACGTAAATCTACGTCCAAAATAAGTTTGGATTGCTCTTAAAAGAGGATAATCACTTGGTTTTTTTGCTCTACCCATGAGCCACCTTTTAGATCCCAAGAATACTCACCAATTGTTGTAAAAATACTCGCCAAATTGTATGACGCTTTTAAAAGCATGTAACTTAACGCCAACGTTGGTTAACGTGAATCACTTGTCTTACATCTAGCCGTACGCAAACGTTGTTTAATTTGAATCACACGTCCGTCAAATCCACACAAGTCCGGTGCTTTGTGTCATCAAAAGCACGTAACTTAACACAACACCATCTGGAATGGTCAAAGCCACATCACGTGAAGTTTCTTTTTTAAGGAGATAATATAATAATAACAACAACAACAACAACATTATACCTTCTTGTTCCAAGCTTCTCAACAGCTTCAAGTTCAACTAAATCTTCCACTTCAAAATCGAAAAACAGCCGACGAATCCTGCATTGTGCCGCCTCAGCTCCCTTTGGCTTCCTCATAGAAACCACCGCCAGCTCACCCATGTTATTGGTTGGAACTTGGAACTGTCACTAACGCCATTGAATCCAAACCAAGTTGAAGTTAAAATAACAGGAAACTAATAACATCGGTAACAAACAACTTCAAAGAACAACTATCATTATCAAGTAATTGACTAATATAAAGGCGAATAAATACCCGCATATTTGAAGGACATTTTACCACATAATCAATTGGAATTTTATCCTGATAATGAAAAGTCATCTCAAAGATTGTTAAAAGCTTTACGAAACATATTAAACGTAGTCTCAATGTCACAAACCCATCCATAAATCTTCTCATTTAGTATCTTCATTTTTTATCTTGCGGAATATATGATAAGAAATTCGGTTTCTAAATTCACTCCTAACCATGAAGTGTAATCATTTGCATTCTTTCCAATTGGTTGCATATTGTCGTTAAACTCAATTGTTTAAACCCTTTTTTTTCTTTGAAAAAGTCATAGGCGTACGTTTAGACATTCTACACACTAAGCAAATATACATGTTTACACGTGTGAACTAGCTACACTATTAAACTAAACACATAATTCTTCACAGTTCACATATATATTACTAAACCAACCCAAAACACATCAAGACATGAAAATCAAAGATTGTCCAAATGATTAATAATATACAGTTCATGATTAATAAGATTGTCCTAGTAAAGTAAACCTGAAGTTCATTATTCAACACTATCCTTTTGAATACACTTTCTGAGAATCATATTTCTCGTGGTCTGGTTCAAAAAAGCTAACAATAGTCTTAGTCCATTTTTTATAATATAGCAAAATCGAACACAGAGGACGTGTCACACCCCTATTTTCCACGTGTCACCGGTGGGCCCGGTGGGGAGTATCGTGACGTAGTTGATATCATCATAGACAAACAACACAATATATAATGCACAGCGGAAGCAAAGATAGATTCATTTCAACTTGAATAAAGCGTAATATTCAATATCACAAATAGTTGAAACGGATCCACAGGCGGATCAAAATAAAAATAAGATATTGTTCAACAGCTTTATTGTCGTCCAAGCTTGCGAGACTTATTGTGGACGCTCTAGAAGACCGCCAGCCTAGTACGAGTAGTACCTGCACTTAATCTTTTTGGAAAAATACGTCAGTTTACACTGGTAAATACAATTTAACTGACTCATTTTGAAAAGGTTGAAAATTGATTTGAATGCACATGGCACAAAACATTTTATAACTTGGGATAATTATTTAATATAATCTTGTGAACGTATTACATGTTACTTGTGCGTTCAGTAGCCCGGTGCGTCCCGGGTTAAAGATCAATAGACCCTCCACATTAGAGTTATACACTGACAGGTGTACGCCTACACCCCGTGCTCAGGTCGTGGCCATCTCGTAAGATGATGCCAAGGATATCCGGGACATGGTCATTAACCCCCCAAAGGCTTTAAGTGAACAAGACTGTTTAAACGAGCCGATCAAATTATTCAATTAACCATTCAGAGATGTAAGATTTGATGCTCGATCAAGCGGTATTCTATATACCGTAACCCAAGCCCGTATAGGGAAAATAAGTTAAAAGTATTTACCTGAGCTAAATATAAATTCAATCTCAGCCGTATACCATCAAGCAAGTACAGATAGCTTTTACTGGTTCTTCTATTCTGGAACAAAGGTTTTTAATAACCTATTAGATTTCTAACGGGTCTTTATTTAAGCTTAAGCTTAGACCGGCTAGTTTTAAAGGACGATACGGTTCAAACGCACGATTAAGCGAAGACCGGATAGAATGTGATTTAGACCCGACAAGTTTGAATACTTGTATAATATGGGTATACTAAACACATTCTGGATTTTGAGACAAAAAGATAATGTTTGACCCGTCTCGGTCAATTTATGCAAACTAGTTACATAAACCGAACCGAACGCAAAAGAGCGTTACGGGTAACCGCAAGAGTCATATGCAAGTTCCCTGAGATAATATGCTCTAAATATGTTATAATATCAGTAAGTTATTTTCTATTATGCCCAAAACGGATTTAAACATAAATTAGGCCTCATAAGGGCATTTTGGTCATTTAAAAGATTATAAAAGAGTTTATTTGTAAATATGAGTTACGGGTCTGCTTTATACAGTAAGTATACTTAATTTAACATGTTATAACAGTAGGGTATGACCCATATGTGAAACTTATCATTTAAAACCAAACTATGCACCTTAGGGGTATTTTGGTAATTTCATAAGGGCTAAAAATGCCAAAATTGGAAACCTGAATTTATAAACTTGTACTTACTGTTATTTTATAAAAATATGCTAAGAACATCAGTAGGTATCAACCTTATATGTTTAATATGGTTATAGTACATACTATGCGTTAAAACGCTTAAAAAGGCGATTTAGAGTTGTTTCCGGGTTTTTAAAAGAAAACTGATATTTTTATATTTCCAGAATGCTCAAAATATTTTATTTAACAAATAAAATCAGTAGAAAAAGGTTTGGAGTCAAAAGGATTTGTAAAACTCATTTTATGGCTTAAAAGGGCAAAATCGGTATTTACCGAATTGAACTTAGAGACCTATGATATGATCAGCCAAAAATTAAATAAAAATCTTTAAAAATCCCAAATTATTATATAACATCAGTGGGTAAAAAGTTTGATATCAAAAAGTGGGTTTAAATAGGTTATATTCTAATTACGCCGTTTAAGTAACATAAGGCTTTCAAATTATGATATTGAGCATAACTCTTAATCTGGACCTCAAACTGATATCAAATTTTTGGTTCAAGTTTATAAATCAGTAACAAATGTTTCTACTCTTTCACTTTTTCAAAAATCACGTTTTATAGTAAAAAGGGCATAATAGTCAACTTTTAAGCATAAATCGGAAACATGCATATGGACCGGATAAGTGTTGAACCAAGTTGTAAAATCTCAGAGAATTAAACTTATACAAAAATTGGTCCAAAATATGCTCTAATGCAGATCTCAGACATGCATGAGCGGATCAGAACTGAAAGCCAAAGAAAAAGTCAATTTATGCGACTTTCGGTTCCGATTCGGGTTTAAACTGAAAATTGTCGAGTTGATCATGTTGAAACATGTTCTTACATTAATTACAAAGTTATTTTGATGATCAAACAGGTTGCATGTAGCCTACATTGTTAATCATGCTTAAATTTGCAAAAACACATTCTGTTGACTTTTTAAGAAAAGCTTTGACTCGACAAATAACATGCTTAGAGTGGGAATCTGAAAATACCCTTTTGAGGGTTTGTTACCCACATAAGTACCAACTTGTAGGTACTTTCAATTTGAGAAAAGACTGAGCAAATTTTGTTTAATCACAAAGTCAAACTTAAATTACGATGGTTTGACTATAGCTAATTAACTAAGCTACAACGATTTAGAAAAGGTTATGAACACTTACAAGAGTCCTAATTACGAGTAGGAAGCCTAATGAATCCTTGTTGATGTCCAGAGAGCTCCAGAATTGAGAATGCAAGTCAAAGTGAACTTGTTGCAACAATGGGTGTTCATAAATATCAAATTTGATCATTCAAGATGATGCCATAAGGGTCTAGGGATGTTGTAAGATCTGTCCAAGTGCCCCTAGGAAGCTAAAAACCAGATATAGGAGCCCCTTGAATCGAAAAACTAGCTTTTAAGTCGGTGCAACCGGCATTAACAGGCAGCTGTCAAGAAATTCGCATCTGTGACCTGCTTGCGCACCGTAACAAAAAAATTGTTGAGGTGCGCAAGGGACATGCCAGCACAACACATATTTCAAATGTTTACAGTTTGGCCCCTGGACCATCCAAACGTCGTTTTCACATTATTTCTTGCATTATAAGCCTTCTAAATTTACTTTTGAGGGTTCCAAGACTTATACAAACTTTGTTAAGTCCTTGATTAACTTTGTAATCACCCGAAAAGCCATAATTTCCAACGTTGACGCTTTTAACCCCTCGTATACGAATTTAATCATAATTTTCTCATACGATAACGAAACTTTATGAAATTTTTGTCACACATTCTAGTGAGCATACTAAATCGTTACAAAGCTTCGGGTTTGCTAAAAGGTCACTCAGAGGTATACTTTAAACATGTTGACACATTTAACCCCTGTAGTTTGTAATCCCTCACTTTCTTTTATATTTAGCTTCATATGATCCATGATTCATTCGTGTGAATGTATAAACATCTTGTAGGGTTATTGTAAGGCATATTTATCCATTGTTGACATTTTGAACCCTTATATTCACATAGTTTCTTTATTTGCCAACTTTAATCCTTCTAAAGTATTCTTTCACACGTTCAAAGTTTATGACACGTGTCAATACACCATTGGGCATAAATTTTTGAGGTGTTACATCCTCACCCCCTTAAAAGAAATCTCGACCTCGAGATTTGCTAAAATGCTGGAAGTACTTCTTGTCGCATAATGGACTTAAGTTCTATAGCATATATGGAGTCTCTCCAAGCTCCCAAAGTGACCTTTACATTTGGTACGTGTATCCTTTTGGAGCTTCTTAACCTGTCGATCCTTAATCGATATAGGTTGGTCATCATATCATAAATCAGCATATTAATATGTGATAATGCTTCTTGACTTACTGGTGAAACACATTCTCAAATCATTAGTGTATATTGCATTGCATGCTCTGCCAAGCTCCTTAAGTAGGTTTTAGCTTATAAGCTATTTGATCCTGATACATTCGATTCCTTCGAATGATTCAATATATTCAGAGCTCAACTAGCCTGATAACTAACAATTTGGCACACCCTTCCAGGGTGATATCTTTGTTGAACCTTATTCCTTCACAAGAACTTGGGAGGGTTGCTGCTTTCATAAATTCTCGACTTCCTGCCGGATACTGGCAACTTACAATCGATTATGGATTTGTATGATCCCATCTGTTGTTTCCAAGGCAACCTTCTGATCCTGATAATTTGGACTTCCCAAAGTCCCATCCATCAAACGGACGTTTTGATATTTTATCCATACAAGGTCTCCACAGGAGCAACCTTGATACTTGTATAACTATTATAAGAGAACTTATCTTAAGATGAAATGGTTATTCCAACCACTGCTTAGAACTAATCCCAAGGAATAATTAATCCTTGCGTTAGTCGAACAAATCGACAATCCTGGGTAGCTGATGTAAATTCTTAATTGTTGCCTAATTTGGGTTGCGGTAATCAATGCATAAGCAAAATGAACCGTCTTTCTTAATTAACAATGCCGAATTCTTAGAATATAGGGTTAGGCTATATGAATTCTTTATTTTCAAAACTTATTTAATTGGGGTTTTGATTCTTCTAATAATGGCACTAGCCGTCTTGGAGATTCTGTAAGAACACAACCCTAAATGGGATATAAATCTTAATTCTACCTCCCTCTCAGGAGGTAAACAGGGTAATCAAGATACAATGAGGTTTTAGAGATTTTCCAAATCTCAGGCTCCAGTTCAACTGTCATATTCTGTGCCAGATAAGTGACACATTTATGTCACAAGTCCATGAATTCCTTAATCGGGAACATTTACTTGGACAATTTCCATCATGGATATCTTCTTTGATTACCATTAGTTGACTGTAGTACCATATGACTATTAGAATATCCTTGCGGTTCCATGCATTAAACCTCCATACTGATCAGGCATGGAAGCAATCTATGGAACTTATTAAGATACATCAATCCTCATATGGCGCTTTTATCATACTGTCTGGTTTTCGTAATCTATAGAGATCGAAGAGATAACAACTATATATGCTGACGCACTTCTTCTAGAGAGAGGATACATCTAGAATTCCATAATTAGAGATTTCTAACAGGAACAGAAAAATTGTTCTTATGACTTCACCTGTAAGTTTTACCTTACACTTAATATCTGGGGTTCTTATGGAAAAATTTCTAACAGTTTGCTAAGCTTACGGTCTTATGAGGGATTTAGCAGTACCTGAATCAAACGTAACTCTTAGCCAAAAGAAATCACAATAAGGGTTTATCTGGCGTCATTATTAATGTGAACTGCCTCTAACTATTCATCAGGAGGGTTAAACGCCTCCATTCTTAATCCTTCTTAAACTTAGCTACAAAATCTTTGACAAACTTTTAGGGCAGTCTCAACTTTGACTGGTTATTTCTTAATCTAAATAATATGAGTATCTGAGTTAGGTCCATAATGGATTTATAATGAGCAGGTTTTGAAACCCTAAAGTTCCCTTTCATAGCCGATGCTAAATCATCGATATATATATAGTGCATTACGCTTAAGTTCTAGGTTAACCGAATAAGAGCACTATTTCAACCAATGAACCAAGATTTGCAACCTACTGCCGATAGTTTATAGCTCTTATGGGGGAGTCGGAAAAATTCTTATTCCATCTTTTCCATTTCGTGAAGCGGCTAATAGGTTGTCTAATAAGGTCCTTAAAATTTGGACCATCCCATAATGAAAAAGGGGATCTCTCTTATGGACTCCATTAATGTCCTCACAAATCAAGGGTACTACCATCGAATGATCGTGATGCATACCTTACCGTGTGCTTTCCAGCATAACTACTGACATACCTAATGGTTTCTACTTCATCCAACAATTTCTTGTAATCGATGATCCCTTTTTACTATTGAAGTCTCTTGACTTCCAAGAGACGAGGTACTTTCAAGTAAATCCGAAAAAGAATGGGCTCCTTGCCACATATGATTTTATTTGGGTTATTCTTCGCATATGGAATATGAATAAAGCTCTTCTCATGAGCAGTGTCATGTGTTTTAGAGTGAGCAGCGTTTGGCTCTTCATGGCTTTTCATAGCCCTTCTCACCAGTGATAATTATAGTTTTGGAGATTAACTCTGTTAACATTGAGGTTCACACTTGGTGCACTATTAACATTGGTCGCATATCTTAGCATTGCGACTGTTGTCTCTTCTGAGTTTTCCATACTCAATTCTTTTGGTATTAAATACCAATTTAATAATTAATTGAGTGCATTTCCCAGCTAGTCATCATCCTGATGACTTATCATACATCAATCATGTTATTATTAAACCATATGAACATTCCTAAGGAGTGTTATTTGATTGTACATGTGCTTATATTTAATCAAAATGGAGATTTCACAAACTAGGCACCTAGCTCGGTTGGCTAGGCGCGCGAAAGAGTGCGGCCTAGACCCAGGTTTGATTCCGGGGACGGCCAATTCCACCATTTTTTTTTAATATTTATTAATCATACGGATGCATGTAATTATGAGGGTTGTCTCATAAGGAGTCTTGATAATTAATTGCTTCTTATCACCCACAATATGGGCTTGATTTTTCAGACAACCAATCGATTTTATAACTATATTGTGTCCTTATATTTTAACGGAAACTAGGACTTCGGACGAATGATTTCTAATGGACATAAAACATCCATCTAATATTGCTGAAGCAGTTTCTGAGGTACTATCGACCAATTTTTACTTTATACTTAACGCTTAGAGTTTTAACAGGCAGATTTAATGATTTACAAAATCTATTGTCTATAAAAGACTTATCTGAACCTGAATTAAATAATACTCTAGCATGAGCGTTGTTGATAAAGATGTACCAGTTGTATCGTTGTCATCCTGAATAGCCCCTTGAGCGTCCATTTGAGAGCTCCCAGCTTTGGTCTCCTTAGCCTCCCCAGGCCTCTTGGTTTTATTTGGGCAATTCGTCTTGATGTGCCCTATTTCATTGCAACCATAGCAGGTTGCGTCCTTTATGTCTTGGCACTCCAAGGTCTTGTGCCCTTTCTTGTTACAAATCCCACAAGGCCTAGCTTGTGACTCTAGAGTGCATTTCCTTTTAGTTGCCTTCTTTAGGCAGCGGTTAATTATGTGCCCCTTCTCACCACAATCATAGCATGTGGCGTCCTTCAAGTCCTTGCATTCATGGGTCTTGTGATCCATCTCCTTGCAGATGACACATTCCCCGGTCTGCTCATAGAAACATTTTCTGAAATGCTTCTTCTTGCAGGTTTTACATTTGGGTTTTGCCTCCTTTGGTTTGGACTGGTTATAGTTCGAACCGGTCTTACCCTTTTTACAACATTCATTTGGGGTATCATCGCACTTTCGCTTATGATCCTTCAACACACGGTCCACAGCGTTGTTTACGGCTGTATCCATCATAGCCTGTAACTCGGTGCTTGTTAAGTTCAGTCTTGCATCATCATTCTGATCAACTAGACGATTGTAAGCTTCAGAGGAGTCAACCATGGTGAAGCCTTGAAGGCTACAGACCATGTAGTAATAATTTGCTGATTTGTCGAACTTGATGATTAAATAGCCATGATGTAGATCGACCATATGGGCCAACAGGTAGTATTTAATTTATTTGATTATGTTTTGCCTAAGTTTTTAAATAAACCATCTTTGGCGTTTAAGCGGAATATAATCCTTCATATTTACTAGATAGGGGACATAAGTCACGACTGTCAATGTCATACTGACATCTTATATAGCACAACGGCTTGTTCCAAAGGACTTTTCGATGGCACAGATGCCTTGTCACTAGGGAAATTTTTAAAACACAATCAATGATTTCTTTGGATCGGAAAATTTCATAATTCATTGTCTTAACAAGGAGTTATGAAATAAAACTATCGTTTTCATGTATGCATCTTTGCCCGTAGGTATACAACCCAGGTGGATGTTTAGATGTGTACATCATGTTCGACGTTTATTAGCCATGATTCCTTTTGATCATTTAGGCTTAACAAGGGGTCTGGAAGTTACTAATGTAAGAATGACAAGCGTGATTTTATCGCATCACTGTTGTCGGGAATGTTAACACGTTTTCAAGTGTTTAATAAGGATCTGAATCTCTTTTAAACAGGTTTTACCATTTTAGCTAGGTCTTCAATGACATTTAAGCTAAGTCAAACCTTTTAAGATTCTCTTTTAATATTTATACTGATAGGAAAAGAATGATATCTATTTTATTTAGGATTTTCATTATAACTATCCTAAATTTAATAAAAATATAATTATGGCACAAAAGACCAAGTCACAGGGACAACTTTATATTATCAACCCTGATTTTGTAGAATTAAGGTATTTAGGCTTAAACGTGTTCTTGCCTTTTCTTGACAGGGAGTTGTAGGCTACGACTGTCTTTTGTCTTATATGACAATGAGTATAGCCCGTAGGCAGTATATCCTTAGTTATAATTTAATAATAGCTCAACAGCCTAGTCACATGGACAGATTTAATTTATAAACCAGGATGTTACAAAATCGAGGTATTAAGGCTTGAATCAAAGTTCATTACCTTTTCTTGACAGGGAGTTGTAGGCTACCACTGTCTTTATTAAAATTTCTGGCATGTGAGCCTATCAATTAACATCTCGTAAGATGTTAAGGCATATAGTCATTGTACTGATGATACGTTCAGCGGTCACAGTAATGACATGACGACATGATCAGTGCCATTAATTTAATCAACTGTTGTTCAGTGGTCATAATAATGACATGACGGCAGGATTAGCACTTTAATTTAAATCAACTGTCATTCAGCGGTCATAATAATGACATAACGACAGGATTAGTACTTTAATTTAAATCAATTGTCGTTCAGCGGTCATAATAATGACATGATGACCAGATTATCGTCTAGAGGGCTTTGAGCATAGCTCACCCCCCTTAGGACGGGGAATCTCAAAAGATCACAACTGTCGATGTCGCAATCGGACAGTGTATTATAGCCCGTGGCACTTCATCCTTAAGGGATGATTATTTTAATAAGGAATGATTGGAATAACCCATTCTAGGGATGACTTACATGATTTTATCGAACCACGTTTGCCAGGAGTGTTAACATATTACGGATGTTAACAAGGATTTGAATCTCTTGAATAGGTCCTACCATCTTGGCCTCATCATATAGGCTAGGTTTACCCTTAAGATTCCTTTTTAATAATTAATGCAGAACAAACCTAACTCGGGATGTTAATAAGGATCTGAACCTAAATTGAGGATCTGCCGTCTTGGTCGGGTCTCAATAATGACACGAGGCTAGGTCTTGTCCTTTTTAGATTTTGCCATTTTATTATAATGGTAGATCTTATAACAGAAATATTATTTTAATTTATTTTATATATTATACTCATATATAATGATATAATTGAAATTTAGATAAAAACATCCTAATGGTTTTAAAAGAGGTATAGAATTGCCCTAAAAGGGACTTAAAAGAAATGATGTTGTCCTCAAAGGGACCAAAAGATAAATATCGTTATAAATACTTTTAAGGAAACGATCTTTAGCAAAAGGAGTTTCTTCTTCATTTTAGTTCTGAATGTCTTCTCCTTGGTCGTACGTTAATCCTAGTCGCAACACGTAGTTCGGCCTTTCCTAGGCTTCGAATGGGGAGAATTTCATTACATCTTCTCGCTTGGCGACATATTAAAATATATAATTGAAAGTAATAGTCCTCCAAAGAGACGAGAGTATTCCTATGTTAAGTCTAGACTCAGAAGGTCAAAGAATGTGCTATCGTGTCATTGAGATTAAACACAAAAAGCTGGTGTTTAATTCACTCAATGTTGGCTCTGATACCAACCTGTCACACCCCTATTTTCCACGTGTCACCGGTGGGCCCGGTGGGGAGTATCGTGACGTAGTTGATATCATCATAGACAAACAACACAATATATAATGCACAGCGGAAGCAAAGATAGATTCATTTCAACTTGAATAAAGCGTAATATTCAATATCACAAATAGTTGAAACGGATCCACAGGCGGATCAAAATAAAAATAAGATATTGTTCAACAGCTTTATTGTCGTCCAAGCTTGCGAGACTTATTGTGGACGCTCTAGAAGACCGCCAGCCTAGTACGAGTAGTACCTGCACTTAATCTTTTTGGAAAAATACGTCAGTTTACACTGGTAAATACAATTTAACTGACTCATTTTGAAAAGGTTGAAAATTGATTTGAATGCACATGGCACAAAACATTTTATAACTTGGGATAATTATTTAATATAATCTTGTGAACGTATTACATGTTACTTGTGCGTTCAGTAGCCCGGTGCGTCCCGGGTTAAAGATCAATAGACCCTCCACATTAGATTTATACACTGACAGGTGTACGCCTACACCCCGTGCTCAGGTCGTGGCCATCTCGTAAGATGATGCCAAGGATATCCGGGACATGGTCATTAACCCCCCAAAGGCTTTAAGTGAACAAGACTGTTTAAACGAGCCGATCAAATTATTCAATTAACCATTCAGAGATGTAAGATTTGATGCTCGATCAAGCGGTATTCTATATACCGTAACCCAAGCCCGTATAGGGAAAATAAGTTAAAAGTATTTACCTGAGCTAAATATAAATTCAATCTCAGCCGTATACCATCAAGCAAGTACAGATAGCTTTTACTGGTTCTTCTATTCTGGAACAAAGGTTTTTAATAACCTATTAGATTTCTAACGGGTCTTTATTTAAGCTTAAGCTTAGACCGGCTAGTTTTAAAGGACGATACGGTTCAAACGCACGATTAAGCGAAGACCGGATAGAATGTGATTTAGACCCGACAAGTTTGAATACTTGTATAATATGGGTATACTAAACACATTCTGGATTTTGAGACAAAAAGATAATGTTTGACCCGTCTCGGTCAATTTATGCAAACTAGTTACATAAACCGAACCGAACGCGAAAGAGCGTTACGGGTAACCGCAAGAGTCATATGCAAGTTCCCTGAGATAATATGCTCTAAATATGTTATAATATCAGTAAGTTATTTTCTATTATGCCCAAAACGGATTTAAACATAAATTAGGCCTCATAAGGGCATTTTGGTCATTTAAAAGATTATAAAAGAGTTTATTTGTAAATCTGAGTTACGGGTCTGCTTTATACAGTAATTATACTTAATTTAACATGTTATAACAGTAGGGTATGACCCATATGTGAAACTTATCATTTAAAACCAAACTATGCACCTTAGGGGTATTTTGGTAATTTCACAAGGGCTAAAAATGCCAAAATTGGAAACCTGAATTTATAAACTTGTACTTACTGTTATTTTATAAAAATATGCTAAGAACATCAGTAGGTATCAACCTTATATGTTTAATATGGTTATAGTACATACTATGCGTTAAAAACGCTTAAAAAGGCGATTTAGAGTTGTTTCCAGGTTTTTAAAAGAAAACTGATATTTTTATATTTCCAGAATGCTCAAAATATTTTATTTAACAAATAAAATCAGTAGAAAAAGGTTTGGAGTCAAAAGGATTTGTAAAACTCATTTTATGGCTTAAAAGGGCAAAATCGGTATTTACCGAATTGAACTTAGAGACCTATGATATGATCAGTCAAAAATTAAATAAAAATATTTAAAAATCCCAAATTATTATATAACATCAGTGGGTAAAATTTTTGATATAAAAAGTGGGTTTAAATAGGTTATATGCTAATTACGCCGTTTAAGTAACATAAGGCTTTCAAATTACGATATTGAGCATAACTCTTAATCTGGACCTCAAACTGATATCAAGTTTTTGGTGCAAGTTTATAAATCAGTAACAAATGTTTCTACTCTTTCACTTTTTCAAAAATCATGTTTTATAGTAAAAAGGGCATAATAGTCAACTTTTAAGCATAAATCGGAAACATGCATATGGACCGGATAAGTGTTGAACCAAGTTGTAAAATCTCAGAGAATTAAACTTATATAAAAATTGGTCCAAAATATGCTCTAATGCAGATCTCAGACATGCATGAGCGGATCAGAACTGAAAGCCAAAGAAAAAGTCAATTTATGCGACTTTCGGTTCCGATTCGGGTTTAAACTGAAAATTGTCGAGTTAATCATGTTGAAACATGTTCTTACATTAATTACAAAGTTATTTTGATGATCAAACAGGTTGCATGTAGCCTACATTGTTAATCATGCTTAAATTTGCAAAAACACATTCTGTTGACTTTTTAAGAAAAGCTTTGACTCGACAAATAACATGCTTAGAGTGGGAATCTGAAAATACCCTTTTGTGGGTTTGTTACCCACATAAGTACCAACTTGTAGGTACTTTCAATTTGAGAAAAGACTGAGCAAATTTCGTTTAATCACAAAGTCAAACTTAAATTACGATGGTTTGACTATAGCTAATTAACTAAGCTACAACGATTTAGAAAAGGTTATGAACACTTACAAGAGTCCTAATTACGAGTAGGAAGCCTAATGAATCCTTGTTGATGTCCAGAGAGCTCCAGAATTGAGAATGCAAGTCAAAGTGAACTTGTTGCAACAATGGGTGTTCATAAATATCAAATTTGATCATTCAAGATGATGCCACAAGGGTCTAGGGATGTTGTAAGATCTGTCCAAGTGCCCCTAGGAAGCTAAAAACCAGATATAGGAGCCCCTTGAATCGAAAAACCAGCTTTTAAGTCGGTGCAACCGGCATTAACAGGCAGCTGTCAAGAAATTCGCATCTGTGACCTGCTTGCGCACCGTAACAATAAAATTGTTGAGGTGCGCAAGGGACATGCCAGCACAACACATCTTTCAAATGTTTACAGTTTGGCCCCTGGACCTTCCAAACGTCGTTTTCACATTATTTCTTGCATTATAAGCCTTCTAAATTTACTTTTGAGGGTTCCAAGACTTATACAAACTTTGTTAAGTCCTTGATTAACTTTGTAATCACCCAAAAAGCCATAATTTCCAACGTTGACGCTTTTAACCCCTCGTATACGAATTTAATCATAACTTTCTCATACGATAACGACACTTTATGAAATTTTTGTCACACATTCTAGTGAGCATACTAAATCGTTACAAAGCTTTGGGTTTGCTAAAAGGTCACTCAGAGGTATACTTTAAACATGTTGACACATTTAACCCCTGTAGTTTGTAATCCCTCACTTTCTTTTATATTTAGCTTCGTATGATCCATGATTCATTCGTGTGAATGTATAAACATCTTGTAGGGTTATTGTAAGGCATATTTATCCATTGTTGACATTTTGAACCCTTATATTCACATAGTTTCTTTATTTGCCAACTTTAATCCTTCTAAAGTATTCTTTCACACGTTCAAAGTTTATGACACGTGTCAATACACCATTGGGAATAAATATTCGAGGTGTTACAGGACGACACATGGAATCATAAATATATAGCAAAATCCAACATAGTAAAGAGTTCTATTCAAAATTTTGATCTGAAATGAAGAATTTAGAAAAATAATTAGATAAAGCTTGGGTTTCTTACCAAGGAGTTTTGGAAGACAAAGGCAGAAGTGTTGATACATATTATGTGGACGCGACTCGGTTCGGTTCGACTCGGTTCGGTTTGACCCAGTTAGGTTCGGCTCAAGCCGACGTCACGACATTCCTCCGTCGTGCGCCCCAGAGTTCGACACGCGAAGCACGGAGCGCCGCGAGCCGGTTCCCGACGCCACATCATCATGATGATGTCATGATGATGTCATAGGTTGACTAATCTCTACAATATGCATATTTGAGAATTCATGTACGTGCATGTACATGAATTTTGGACCAATCAACTTGCATTTGGGCCAAACTCACTTGGGCCAAAATGACATGGGCCGAAACCCATAATACAACATGCTGTCGACGAAACAACATGTGTTTCGTCGACTTTGATGTAATGTTTTTGTGTTTCGTCGATGAAACACTTGTTTCGTCGACTGTGATGTGTTTCATGTTGTATAATTGGTCTAGAACAAGTAATTTCAAAGAAATTAACAAACCTGGAACCCGAATTGAAATTGCAAAGTTTGTGATAAAACCTGGATTAATCTCTGAATCGTATGAGAACTATCAGATAAACCTATTTGCGGGTTACACGCAATGATTTATCGGATTAGACAGAGATCACTCTTGTTAGAATTAGAATTTGATGAATCTGTAAAGTTGAATGATGAAGAGCACAAGAAAACTGTAACCGTATCCTTCTTTCTTTGTGCGTTCTAATCTGTATATATAGAGAGAACAGTCCCACACAATCATATTTGACTGCCTTGTCCATTATACATCTAATGGACCTTCTTTTAATTCATGGGCCCTAAATCTAGTTATGATAAATTGGATTACATGGCCATTATTTAATTGTAATGGGTCTATTAAAAACAACCGATCAAAACAATTACTTACTAAAATAAAGTAAATCATTTACAAAACCATTTATAAATTAAAACACATTAATTACCTTTAGTTCCAAAATAATATGGCCACTATAAAATTATTAAGCCCAAAAGGATATTTATATAAAACTCAAATAACATTAGAATTAAATCGAGTCCGTTGATAACACTAAAATTACCAACATTCCTCCCCCATTTTAGTGGTATCCATGATTAACTTAACCATTCTCACAGAAACACAAACGCATGCATAATGAAAATGTCCTGAGGATTGAATTTTCACTTAGTATATTACACGTTACAAATATTAGAATAACAGGGTGTCTCTATGGATTGAACCCATGTTATCCATTTAAATACATGTAGGTAATATACACAAACGTTTACAAATCCAAATTCCACTTGACACAATATTTTACTAGCCTGTGTCCTAATCCTTCAAAGAATATATCAAAGCTCAAGTCCAAAGCTTCTTGAAGCGGCTAAACTTCATATTCTTATAGGTAGTTCATTTCTCTTGCACCTGCACTGCAATTTATCAATGAACTATTAAGAAGTTCAACTTCAACCTACTTTATCTTACAGTCTGAACACATACCTTGGGATGATTTGCTAATGTGTTCCAATATCGTTATGACAAGCTTTCCGCATTGAATTCTGCATCTAACGTTGTATTAGATGGGAATTGGGTGTCTTGACATAAGATATTTAAAATGGACTTTAAACCCATCCCTTTAGCTGATTTCTTCACGAGATCTCCTCCTAACCCTTTGGTTAGATGATCAGCTAAATTAAGCTCAGATCTAACAAACTCAACGGATATCACACCATTCATGATTAATTCTCTAATCATACTATGTCTAACACCTAAGTGTCTAGACTTCCCATTGTACACTTGACTATATGCCTTAGCCAATGTAGCTGCACTATCGCACCTGATAGAGATTGGTGATATCGGTTTTGGCCACAATGGAATCTCATAGATCAAATTTCTGAGCCACTCAGCTTCTTTACTAGCTGCAGCTAAAGCCACAAACTCAGATTCCATAGTTGAGTCAGTGATGCAAGTTTGTTTCTTTGAAGCCCAGGAGATAGCACCTCCACCAAGTATGAACACCCATCCACTTGTGGAGGAATGATCTTCTTCCTTATTGTTTATCCAACTTGCATCAGAGTACCCTTCTATAACCGAAGGAAACCCTGAATAGCATAAACCAAAGTGCATGGTTCCTTTTAGGTACTTAAGCAGTCTGTTCACTGCTTGCCAGTGTTGAGCACTAGGATTACTAGTAAATCTGCTCAACTTACCTACAACATAAGCTATGTCAGGCCTTGTGCTAATCATAGCATACATCAAGCATCCAATGACCTTAGAATACTCTAATTGTGAAACTGAATCACCAGAATTGGGCATTAACCGGATGCTCGGGTCTAGAGGAGTGCTAAGAGGAGAACAATTATAATGATTGAATTTCTTCAACACTTTCTCAATGTAATGAGACTGTGTCATGGTTATACCATTGTTACTCCTTTTAATCCTTATTCCAAGGATCACATCCGCCTCCCCCATATCCTTCATTTCAAAATTCGAAGACAACAGTTTCTTTGTCTTATCAAACTAATCTTGGTCAGTGCCAAAGATCAACATATCATCTACATATAGACAAATAATCACTCCTTTACCAGAAGATTCAAATCTACTGTAGACACACTTATCAGCCTGGTTTAGAAGAAAACCATGAGATAAGATCACCTCATCAAATTTTTGATGCCACTGCTTAGGTGCTTGTTTCAAACCATATAATGATTTGATGAGTTTACACACCTTGTGCTCTTGTCCAGGTAATACAAAACCCTCAGGTTGTTTCATGTATACCTCTTCATCCAATTCGCCATTCAAGAACGCGGTCTTGACATCCATTTGGTGAATTACCAAGTTGTGAATAGAGGCAAGAGCTAAAAGAAGTCTTATGGTGGAAATTCTTGCAACAGGAGCATAGGTATCAAAGAAATCTATTCCTTCCTTTTGTCTAAAGCCTTGGATAACCAACCTGGCTTTAAACTTATCTATGCTACCATCAACTTTCATCTTTCTTTTAAAAATCCATTTGCAACCCAAAGGTTTGCAACCAAGAGGCAAATCAGTCAATTTCCATGTATTATTATGCATGATAGAATCCATCTCATCTTGGATGGCTTCTTTCCAGAAAGCAACATCCCTTGATGCCATTGCCTGACTGTATGTCTTAGGATCCTCCTCAATATTGAAACAATATTGATACTGATGTTCAACCCCATTCCTGGTTCCTTCCACCAAATAAAGATGAAAGTCAGAGCCAAAAGACTTAGCTTTCCTGACCCTAGTACCTTTCCTGGGTTCAGTACTAGTAAATGGTACATCTTTGGTACCAGCAGAGTTATTACCAAACTCAGTTACAGCTGATGTTTTCAAACTATAAGGCATGTCCTTTAGTCTAGGCATAGAAGAAAATCTATCCTCATTGCCAAAATCAGCAGTTCTTGATTCAATCACAATGTGGACAGAAACATAGTCATTTGGTTCTGTGACATAGAACCTATGAACAGGGGAATGCTCACCATACCCAATAAAGATGCAATCAATGCCTCTTTCACCTATGTTTCTCAATTTTGGTTCAGTAAGCTTTACAACAGCTCTACAACCCCAAACTCTAAGATGACTTAAGTTTGGTGCCTTTTTGTACCAGAGTTCATGTGGGGTTAATTTAGACTTTTTATTAGGAACTCTATTCAACAAATAACAGGCTGTTAACATAGCCTCACCCCAGAAACCTTCACTTAACCCAGAATAGGACAACATGGAATTAACCATTTCTTTCAAAGTCCTATTCTTCCTCTCTGATACACCATTTTGTTGTGGTGTATAAGGAGTAGTGGTTTGATGTATTATACCAGTAGACTGAAAGTAAACTGGATCATAATACTCTCCACCTCTATCAGTACGAAGGTTCTTTATCAAACAACTTTGATGTCGCTCTACCTCTTGTTTATAAATTTTGAATTTATCAAGAGCTTCATCTTTTGAATGCAATAAATAGACATAACAAAACCTAGAGGCATCATCAATAAAAGTAACCACATACTTTTTATTTCCAAGTGAGGGCGTACTATGAAAGTCACATAAATCAAAATGAATCAATTCTAATACCTTTGAATCCCTTTTAACATCTTTAAATGGTTTCCTAGTAATTTTAGTCAATTTGCAAGTATGACATTTACTACAGTTTTGCATGTCAAAGGCAGGTATTAGGCTTATTTTGGACATATCTTTCATCCTATAATAATTAACATGACCTAATCTAGCATGCCATAGATGTGAATCATACTCAACATTACTAGAGGATGTAGATGCCATACAAACAGATTCAATAGCAGACGGGACATTAATATTAAGCATAAACATGCCATTACATAAATATCCAAATCCAACAAAGGTGCCATGACGAGACAAGATAAACTTATCCGACTCAATGACCTGTTTATAACCACAATTGTTTAATACAATTCCAGATAAGAGATTCTTTCGAATCCCTGGTACATACAACACATTATCTAATAATAGATGTTTTCCAGAAGTAAATACAAGTCTAACTTTTCCAATTCCTTTAATAGGCTCAGTTGCAACATTTCCCATCCTAAGTACAGATCCATCTTCAATTGGTTCGAATTCCTCAAACCATTTGAGATCCTTGCACACGTGACTCGTAGCACCCGAGTCTACCCACCATGCAAGCATATCATCTTGTACATAAAAGGATTCAGAAATAAATGATACATAATTCTCAACTGAATTATGTTTATAAACCATTGGACTTTTTGAGTCCAATAACAAACCCAAAGACTGGGTTTCATTTATTTCACACCCAAAGGGATTTTTCCCGACTTGTACACTTCTAGTAATTTGGCCCAATTGCCCCATGTGTGTACCACCACAGCCAACGGGCTGCACCTTTGTATTAAATTTGTTTGATTAAGAAACATTACCTTTTATTTGTTTATTATCCAAATCACAAAATAAATTTTGTTTATCTGAATCAAATCCAATTTTTGTGTTTTGTAAATAATTAACATGTCCCGAATGACCAATTGAATCAACTACAAAACTCATAGGTTTTGTCAAACTTAGAGTGGAATCAGTAAGCGTACCTTGTGACGCATTTGCGTCTTTTGACCCACTTGAACCCGCTATGTTGGCCTCGTTTCCAACCGCAAGCTTCACGCGACAATTTTTCCTAAAATGCCCGGGTTTTCCACATCTCCAACAACCCCCTTTTGGTTTCTTGTTGGAATTATTAGTGTCCCGATCAAGCTTTCTTTTATCACCATTACCCTTGTTGAACTTCCCATTTGCCTCATCACGTTCAACCATTTTGAAACAACTGATTTTGAAACTTGATAGTGATCAAAATAAAATAAAGTACACTACTCTTCTAATATAATTTAAAAGGTCCCACTTTCAATTCAATTAAATGATTTTCCAATTCATCAAAATAATTCTCTAACTAACAGAATTATTATCCTTGAATGAATTCTAGATGACAACAAATTTCAATTACTCCATACCAACTGAAAGGTAAAACGATTAAATTTTAAAATTCACTTAAGATTCCGCAAATTCTAAGAATAATAATTATTTAAAACTGAGTTATTAAACTCAATTACTTTTCAGTGGAGTAATTATCTTTCTTGAAATACAACTACAATCAAATTAAATTGTGTCGTTCCCTTGGTTCAACGATTCGGCAGATTTAAGATTTCGAACAAATTCAAAACGCAATTTTGAATATTATGATTGAATTCAAAGTCAAAATTTTGCCAATTAGAATTTCCAACAAAACTATCACAGGCAAATACTTGAACAAAACTACAACTACAATTCGAACCAAATTGAACCCTAAAATAGGTTTATCTTTGTTGTATAATTGGTCTAGAACAAGTAATTTCAAAGAAATTAACATACCTGGAACCCGAATTGAAATTGCAAAGTTTGTGAGAAAACCTGGATTAATCTCTGAATCGTATGAGAACTATCAGATAAACCTATTTGCGGGTTACACGCAATAATTTATCGGATTAGACAGAGATCACTCTTGTTAGAATTAGGATTTGATGAATCTGTAAAGTTGAATGATGAAGAGTACAAGAAAACTGTAACCGTGTCCTTCTTTCTTTGTGCGTTCTAATCTGTATATATCGAGAGAACAGTCCCACACAATCATATTTGACTGCCTTGTCCATTATACATCTAATGGACATTCTTTTAATTCATGGGCCCTAAATCTAGTTATGATAAATTGGATTACATGGCCATTATTTAATTGTAATGGGTCTGTTAAAAACAACCGATCAAAACAATTACTTACTAAACTAAAGTAAATCATTTACAAAACCATTTATAAATTAAAACACATTAATTACCTTTAGTTCCAAAATAATATGGCCACTATAAAATTATTAAGCCCAAAAGGATATTTATATAAAACTCAAATAACATTAGAATTAAATCGAGCCCGCACTCCTGCGGCACCTAACTCGTTCAATCTCCAATGTTATTTCCTCGATCAACAAGTTAATCCAATACCCTAAAATACGTTGATAACACTAAAATTACCAACATTTCGTCGTAGTGTTTCAGTATATATACACAGATAACAGACAGAACACAAAGAGACAAGTCTGAATAGATTTGAGAGCGAACACACTGTAACACACATACACACTGAGAGTTTACAGAGACCATTTGTAAACATTGTATTGTAACCGTTTTCTAGATTAATACAATGGAGTGTTAATCGGTGAATCGTTGTGTCTTACGTGTTCGTAACTTGGTTTAACAAACCCGTTTGGATTCCGCACTTTCGGGTTTGTCGGAAAACAGGGAATAGAGGTTACTCGATCCTCCGGGAGGACCTACAATTGGTATCAGAGCATTGGCTCGATTCCTTGTTAAAACCAAGTTGATTTTCATGAGTTTTTCTTGAGTTTGAAGTTTATATTTTCTGGAAAAACAGTTTAAAATCTTGATGTTTTGCTGATTAGTTCATACAAAACTTGTTAGATCTCTGATTATACATGTTATGTTGAGGTTTTTATTGAAGTTTTCTTGCGAAATTGTGTTCGAAAATTTTTCCGGTGGCCGGTAAACTCGTATATTTCACCGGTAAACTCATAAACTCATCTAGTTCATAAGTTGTTCTTCATTGTTCATCATATAATCTGGGTATTTGAGTTAAAGTCTGCATTGTTGTTTTAGATGAATTATTGATATGATTATTAAAACAATTGTTTGACTATTGCATACATAAAATGATGATGTTTATTTGAAAAGTGTGAGCCGAAAGTAAGGCTTGGTTTGACAATTTGGGTTTGTGTCAGAAGGATAGAAAGATAAGATATTTAAAAAAAAAAATTATATCTTGCAAGTTGTGTGTTTATATTGTCAACGAAACAAAATTTGTTTCGTCGAATCTGTTTCGTCGCACAAGAAGTTGGGCTCGCACAAGAAGAATTGGTCTCGAACAAAAAAAAAATTGGGCTTATGTTTGGGATCCTGTTTCGTCGACATTCAACATCTGTTTCGTCGTTTCTGTTTCGTCGATCAAGTTGGGTTTTTGTTTGGTCGATCAAGTAGTGGGCTCCTGTTTCGTCGCAATTGAATTGGGCCAGTTTCGTCGCATATCAAACATTAACTTGTTTCGTCGAACAATATCAAACTTGTTTCGTCATACTTGTTTCGTCATACTTGTTTCGTCGAGTAATATAGTTTCGTCGAACTGTTTAAAATTTTAATAGAAGCTTTTTAAAACATTCTTAACTGTTTGATTTGAGTGTTTTGAGCAGGTTTTCATCATTATACATCTAAAATGAATCCGGCTTGGTGGGATACGAGCAAGGGTTTATCTCCTTCATGGGCTCAGTCTCCCACACCGTCAAATAAAAAGTATACGAGAAAGGACTTAGCAACCGATTTGTATGGAAATCCATTACCACCAGTTGCTT
The DNA here is from genome assembly GCA_030545235.1 of Helianthus tuberosus. NCBI lineage: Eukaryota > Viridiplantae > Streptophyta > Magnoliopsida > Asterales > Asteraceae > Helianthus > Helianthus tuberosus. Next base: position 93,817 of record JARYGA010060977.1, read on the forward strand.
CACATACTCCACTTCAAACGGCGTTTGTCACAAGCACAGATTTGTATGGCAATCCGATACAAGTTCCTGTAAAGCCAGCTCCAACAACAGACTTATATGGAAATCCATTACCACCAGTTGCCTCACAGCGCCATCGTTCTACTGTAGCACCATCATCTCTTGATCCAAGGAACTGTAGTTAAACAAAAACGGCGTTTTATGCTAAAATTGTCAAAAAGGCCAGCATTGGTGAATCATCACGAAACAATGACAGTTCTGAACATGACAGTAGTTCAGTTGAAGACGTTTCAACTTCAGTTGAAGATGTTACAACTTCAAGTTCAAGTTCAAGCGAGGATGGATCTGAATGTGAATCATCAAGGGAGGTTGTTGATTCTGATGCAGATAGGTCAACATCTGAGAGTGATTCTAGTCAGGTATGTGTCGATGAACCAACTGTTGTTAATTGTGATAATTGTGCTAGCTTAAGTGTTAAATGTGCTGATTTAGATGCTAATATGTCTGAGTTGCAAAGCAAACATGATGCTTTAAATGCTGAATTGTCTGTCTTGCAAAACAAACATGTTTCATTTGATGCTAAGTGGTGTGATTTTCAAAGCAAACATGAGGATTTGCAAAACAAATTTGAAGTGACAAATATGCACAATCAAAAGTTGATAGTGGATCTTTCGAAATGCAAAGAGGCTAACATGTTTTATGAAAACCATGAAAAGGAATTTAAAACGATGGTTGAAACTTTAAGAAAAGATAAAACCAAACTAACAAAAATGGTTTCAAGAAAACAAACTGACATAAACATTTATATCACTCGTCTTGAAAGCATGCAAAAAGAGTTAGCATGCACAAAGTGTGAAAGTGAGGCGATCCGGCTTAAACTAGACAGTTATTCTAACTCTAGATATGTGCTGGATCACATCATTGGCATACAAAAAGAGAAAAAAGGATGTCACGTGCATTGGATATAAGAAATGTCCACCGCCTGTTAGACAAAATTATGATGCACTGCCTGATGAGGAGTATAGAACTCATTATGAAGAATCTGTTTCTTTAGACATTGAGGAATTTGCAACGGGACTTGGATGCCAACAGGAAGTATCATCAGATTCGGATGTGTCAGCAGATACTTTTGTAACTGCTGAACAAAATCAGGATCCTCCAATCATTGTTGAGGATACTGATTCTTCAGATGATGAATCTAATGATACTGACTCAGCACAGTCAGATGCGGTAAACAAAGAAGAGGACATACCTCTTGAGAATCATATTCTATGTGATCCTCCCGCAAAACCTGCTACGACTGTTCTGATCGAGTCCACGTCTACTTCCTCACAAGAGTCTGAGAGTGTGAATTTGTTGTACACTCTTGTTGGTGATGATAAAATCTACTCTGACAAAGATTTTCCTATTAAGAATGTTAATCAATCTTTAATAAGTAAAATTTTTGAGGATTCAACAAGTAAGTTTTTGGGAAAGACAGGATCACACGTTGTGGTAACACAGTGTCCTCCTATCCCAAAGGCTGAAGTTCGAAAACAATGTGGCAATCAGAAATTACCAACAGTGAAAAAGCAACAAAATCACACCAAACCAAAGGGTAAATCACCGACTCAAGGTCAAAACAAACAGACTCGGAAAAAGGACAAGAAGATAAACTTTGTAAAATCCAGAGGGACTGATAAAATTGAAACTTTCGAAAACAAATCCAACACGGATTTTGTTAAACAAAGTAAAATTTTGAAAAGAAACAGTCAAAACAACTACACACAACACACAAACGGTTGTGATGTAGGACCAAGTACCTCAAGATCACGAAGTTCATCATCAAGCTCTTACAGTTATGATACTCCGAGGTTTGTTGAGCGGAGATCATGCTTTGAATGTGGTGAGTATGGGCACATTGTCAGAAATTGTCCATATCTCACGAAAGGAAAGGCAAAGGTTGATGCCCCCTGTGGTAACAAATACCATAAAAGATCTGTTTCACCAAAACAGGACCCTTGTCTTGTTAAACAACAAGAAGTGAAACAAATAAAGAAACAACGGAAAAATGTTGAAAAGCTTTTAAAACCGGAGGTTGTCCAAACAAAATCTGTTGAATCAAATGTTAAACATGAAAAACAAAAGCAGATTTGGAAACCAAAATCAGAAATTGTTTCAGGGGGAGCTAGATCAATTCTGAATCATCGGGAAATGGATGTTACAATTCTCGATGATGACGGACGACCCAAGTCTGTGAAGGCTTGGGTCCCCCTCTCCAATTAATCTCTGAATGAGTGTGTAGGATGTTCCAGGAGGAACTATTGATAGTCTTAGGATTGTTGATAGTGGAGCGTCCATGCACAAGGTCGGCGACATAAGGCTCCGAAATATTGTTACATCTAGGAGAATATTGTTGCCATTGATGGAGAGGAAAAATAAATGAAGTTGAAAAATTCGACCAGATGAAAAATGTTCCAAAATTTGGTTGTTATGGTTTTTGATCGGCTCAAGAGGATAGATTTCAATCAAAATGTACGCACCTGCAGCACGTCTGAAGTTCAAAATTAACAAGATGAACGTGCAGTGTACATTTCTTTACGGTGTGATTGAAGAAAATGTGTTTGTTGAACAAACCAACCGGGTGTGCGGATGCCTTGGGGTGGATTGAACAACCGCACATTACTTTTGAAAGAGAAAGACAAAGACCTTCGCTGGTGCAATGTGAAAGACCAGCCGAACCCAGAGGTCTATGATCTTGTTGCTGTGAAGAGATTTCTCAGTAGCTACAAAATCGACTTTGGGAGAGCACTCAGATTCCTTGAAATGCAAGAAGCAGTTGCAGGATACGGTTTTGAATTTCTAATCTCTCCTATACTTGTCGATATTTAAGCTGCTTTATAAATTATTATCATCTCGTATAGCACTCTTTGACCAAACACGTTGATCTCGAATATCACCTCACACGTGATTGTTTCAATATCAAACTCGTCAACGTTGTTAAGGTCCACACCGATGACCAACGTGCCGACCTTTTTACCAAAGCATTTGATAAATCAAGATTTGACTTTTTATTATTGGTAAACGGCATTAAGGTCAAGCAAGAGTAATCCACATCGGAAAATCGTTTTTGTAAATATCTTTGTGTTTTTAAAATTATTGTAAGTTTGTTGATTTTAGGGGGAGTAAATCCATATTTGAAAATTCAAAAACATCGAAAAATTTCAAAACCCAAAAACAATAGAAAAACAAAAATGAGTTTCCTAGAGAGCAAAAGAGAAAATGATAGTACATCAGTGGTCTTTTGAAACCTCTTTGAGCTTAAAAAGAAAAATGAAAAACGATAAGCAGCTCTATATAAGATGTATCGGTAGGCTCACAATCATCTTAAAGTGTGCAGGGTGATATAAATCTTAAATCCACTGAAGACCAGGTGGGAACCACTCATTGGCATATGGTCTTAGTACCGAAATTTCGTTTGAGAGATTGCCGAGGTTCTGAGATATGTGGTCTTTATGCTGTTTATCATCTGGGTATCATGGTTGTTTCTTTTACCAAAACAAACGGAGACGAAGTCTAGATCTTCCATGATATCATACAAACGTGTACATATTGCATACGACCTCAATAAGTGATCAACAATCACATGTCCACAAAAACAAGTGATAATATATCACATTTATCCGGGAGTCAAGTTCGTCTCTTTGCTGTACGAAAGTACTGACCTGTTCACGGACTTGCTTCTGTGCCCTCATGCATCTGAAAATCAAGTTCCTCATCAATAAGTGATTCTATCACATAGGGCTTGTTTTCAATCAAAATAAGTGAGTTTCTCACATTTTCATATACGTCAAAACAGATGATAAATGGTATACTCACCAGTAAGATGAACTCTCGTGCATACCTTGATACGGGAATGTGTCATGATGTGGATGAACACCGGTCGGTAAGTATAAATCATACCTTAATGTATCCCCTAGCCATGATTACATATGATAAGTTGAGCTTATGTGGACAACAATACCGATAATCGTTATAGGATGTTTATCTATATGTTAACAAAAAGAACAACAAGAGCGTTTTGGCATGACCGTACACTGATATGATTCTCTTACCCTCGAAACTCGCAAAAAGAATGTTTGTATATATTTACTTTTCTTAGTTTCTGCAACTCTGTATATATTTATTTACTGCTTTCAGTCTCTACATTTGAAATATTCAAAATACCAAAAAGATTTTAGGTGTGTTTTAATATAAACTTTATAAAAGCCAAAAAGATTTTATTTCTGCTTTAGTTTTGATTAACCGATGTTGGAACTCAAGTCTTCGTTGCCTAAAATCTGAATGAAAACCAAAACGACTGAATCTTCATAAACGGTCAGAGTTTGCAAGTTTTGAAAGTTAATAATCAAAATTGAAAAATCTGTTAACTTTTCAAACTAATTGTCGGACGGTAGTTGAATGAGAATTGGTCTCATATGCGTCATTTGTTTATGTTAACTATATTCCAAGCAGTTGTTCTCATTACGCGTTTAGCTTTCTTGCATGTGCAGATGCTAAAGGCAAGGAGAACATGTTCGATGATAAGCTTCGGAATGAAGACACGACGTGAAGGCACTCAAATGATAAAGATGATCGAGTTGCCGCTGATCAATCATCAACACCACAAGGATCTCAAGCATTGAAGATCAAAAGATTCACGAGCATAATCAAAGGGGGAGTTTATTGATACACTTCCTAGATAAAAGCGGGAGTTTGTTAATACACTTTCTACTTACTACACGTGAAGTCTTTGAAGATCCCCCGACATGAAAGACATGGAAGATGAACCTCACGAGTAGCGTCCAAGGGGGAGCTTGTTGATACATATTATATGGACGCGACTCGGTTCGGTTCGACTCAGTTCGGTTCGACCCAGTTAGGTTCGGCTCAAGCCCGACGTCACGACATTCCTCCATCGTGCGCCCCAGAGTTCGACACGCGAAGCACGGAGCGCCGCGAGCCGGTTCCCAACGCCACATCATCATGAAATCATCATGATGATGTCATGATGATGTCATAGGTTGACTAATCTCTACAATATGCATATTTGAGAATTCATGTACGAGCATGTACATGAATTTTGGACCAATCAACTTGCATTTGGGCCAAACTCACTTGGGCCAAACTGACATGGGCCGAAACCCATAATACAACATGCTGTCGACGAAACAACATGTGTTTCGTCGACTTTGATGTAATGTTTTTGTGTTTCGTCGATGAAACACTTGTTTCGTCGACTGTGATGTGTTTCGTCGTAGTGTTTCAGTATATATACACAGATAACAGACAGAACACAAAGAGACAAGTCTGAATAGATTTGAGAGCGAACACACTGTAACACACATACACACTGAGAGTTTACAGAGACCATTTGTAAACATTGTATTGTAACCGTTTTCTAGATTAATACAATGGAGTGTTAATCGGTGAATCGTTGTGTCTTACGTGTTCGTAACTTGGTTTAACAAACCCGTTTGGATTCCGCACTTTCGGGTTTGTCGGAAAACAGGGAATAGAGGTTACTCGATCCTCCGGGTGGACCTACAAGAAGACAATTGTTGGTGTAGTGCAAGATGGCGACGGTGGTGATGGCCTGCGGTGGCGACGATGCAAAGGTACAGGCTAGGGTTCTTACCAGATTCTCTATATCTCACTCTCTCTGGATGAAGTGAGGGAGGGGTTAAAGTTAAGGATAAGATAGAAAAGCGCGAGAATGAAAAACGTATATTTTTTGGGGTTTGAATATTTTGATGGGTCCCCTGTTACCGTTTTTCGGAATTTTTCTCGGGATGAAGAGAATACTTGTTATGTGTGCAACTTGGTTAATAATCTTGAACCTTTAGAAATGATGGATCCATGCAGATTGGTAGTTCCATTTGTCAGCTCCAAACCTCAACAACGGACGTAACTATCAATTTACTTTCAAAGGAGATAACTGTGAATTATTAGTGGCTAAACTATAAAATATAAAAGTTTAGCTGTGAAATTACGAAAACTAAAATCTTCTTTGTAGTTAATTTTTTTTAGAAAAAAAAAACAAGATAAACCGGCCAATTACATTTACATATGTGTTTAAATGTAAAACAACTATTTAACAGTAGAACATCAACAACCAATGAATCTTGCGGGGGACGAACTGTGGCAGTAATATGTCATCGATTGAATTCAATTGTTGTTTTATTATATATGGAATGAAAAGTTTCTGTTCAATTGTTATACAAAAACTGTATATAGGTAGAATCAAAGCTCAAGTGGAAGGGAAGCAGGAACATCTTGTTGAGAATCAAAGCAGCAGCCCTGCCTCAGCCGCAACAACTACTGCTGGTAACCACTCATTTGCTTCGTCTGTAAGATATATTCGTGTCTTTCTTTGTTCTTAATCATTCTTGACAATTGATCAAGTGAAAGGGAAGCGCCCTCATGAGGATCTTGTTCAGAATCCAAGTTCTGCCTCTGCACCTGCTGCTGCTGCTTCTGGTATCTTGTTGGACCGTATCAACTCATTTGTTCTTAGTTCTTGACAGTTAATGTGTTTGTGTTATATGTATGCTAACAACTTCTAATTTGTGATAGACCGTTGTATGTTTAATGTTTGTTCAACTCCTTTTGTTTGGTGCTTCATCACTTGTTTTTGTATTTGAAATCTGTAGGTCCACCCGGAGGATCGAGTAACCTCTATTCCCTGTTTTCCGACAAACCCGAAAGTGCGGAATCCAAACGGGTAAGTTAAACCAAGTTATGAACACAAACACAAAGATTCAACGATTAACACTCCATTGTATTAACGCGTATGAAACCGTTACAAAGCAATGTTTACAAGATAAACCTATAAACTCTCAGTTGTGTGTGTGTTCTCTCAAAGAAATCTATTCAGACTTCATAATGTGTTCTGTCTACTGTCTGTGTATATATAGTAAAGCCATGACGAAAACAAGATGCCCACGAAAACCCATTGACGAAATCAGATCATCATGACGAAATCAGGGTGATTTCGTCACCTCAGGGGATTTTGTCCCATGTGTTTTCGTCCTTAGTGGTTTTCACCTAAAGTGTTTTCACCACAAGGACATGGACGAAATCCATATGAGATAGGGCTTTGGTTTTCATGTTGGGCTTCAGGGAATTCATTATGTATGTTAGGCCATGGATTGAACATGTTGGGCCAAACAAACAAATAACACCTAAACAATAAACAAACATGTATATTGCACACACGCAGTTACATGTACATGATTTGTTACAAAGTAAAACGCATACCGAGTCAAGACAGGAGGTTGTCTTGACTACGGCCTTCACTTCGTAACCGAGTCGAACCGAGTCGAGCCGTATCCACACGATATGTATCAACAAACTCCCCCTTGGATGCTGCTCGCGAGGTTCGTAATCTCGTTCTCCATCTCTTGATGGTTCATTCATTCTCGGAAAGGATCTTCAAAGACTTCACGTGTTGAAGTAGAGAGTGTATTAACAAACTCCCGCTTTCATTTAGGAAGTGTATCAATAAACTCCCCCTTTGATTATGCTGTGAATCTTTTGATTTTCAATTATTTTAGATCCGTGTGGTGTTGATGATTGATCAGCGGCAACTCGATCATCTTTATCATTTGAGTGCCTTCACGTCGTGTCTTGATTCCGAAGCTTGTCATCGAACATGTTCTCCTCGCCTTTAGTATCTGCACATGCAAGAAAGCTAAACGCGTAATGAGAACAACTGCTTGGAATATAGTTAATATTAAAAAAAAATGACACACATGTGACCAATTCTTATTCAACTACCGTCCGACAGTTAGTTTGAAAAGTTAACAGATTTTTCAATTTTAATTATTAACTTTCAAAACTTGCAAACTCTGACCGTTTATGAAGATTCAGTCGTTTTGGTTTTCGTTCAGGTTTCAGGCAACGAAGACTTGAGTTCCAACATCGGTTAATCAAAACTAAAGCAGAAATAAAATCTTTTTGACTTTTATAAAGTTTATATTAAAACACACCTAAAATCTTTTTGGTATTTTGAATATTTTAAACTTAAAGACTGAAAGCAGTAAATAAATATATACAGAGTTGCAGAAACTAAGAAAAGTAAATATATACAAACATTCCTTTTGCGAGTTTCGAGGGTAAGAGAATCATATCAGTGTACGGTCATGCCAAAACACTCTTGTTGTTCTTTTTGTTAACATTTAGATAAACATCCTATAACGATTATCGGTATTGTTATCCACATAAGCTCAACTTACCAGATGTAATCATGGCGAGGGGATACGTTAAGGTATGATTTATACTTACCGACCGGTGTCTATCCATGTCACGACACATTCCCGTATCAAGGTATGCACGAGAGTTCATCTTACTGGTGAGTATACCATTTATCATCTGTTATGACGTATGAAAAATGTGAGAAACTCACTTATTTTGATTTGAAAACAAGTCCTATGTGATAGAATCACTTATTGATGTGGAACTTGATTTTCAGATGCATGAAGGGCACAAGAGCAAGTCCGTGAACAGGTCAGTACTTTCGTACAGCAAAGAGACGAACTTGACTCCCGGATAAATGTGATATATTATCACTTGTTTTGTGGACATGTGATTGTTGATCACTTATTGAGGTCAAATGCAATATGTACACGTATGTATGATATCATGGAAGATCTAGACTTCGTCTCCGTTTTGTTTCGGTAAAAGAAACAACCATGATACCCAGATGATAAATAGCATAAAGACCACATATCTCAGAGCCTCAGCAATCTCTCAAACGAAATTTCGGTACTAAGACCATATGCCAATTAGTGGTTCCCACCTGGTCTTCAGTCGATTTAAGTTTATATCACCCTGCACACTTTAAGATGATTGTGAGCCTACCGATACATCTTATATAGAGCTGCTTATCGTTTTTCATTTTGCATTTCAGTTTAAAGAGGTTCAACAGACCACTGATGTACTATCATTTTCTCTTTTGCTCGCCAGGAAACTCATTTTTGTTTTTCTATGTTTTTGGGTTTTGAAATTTTTTGATGTTTTTGAATTTTTCAAATTTTGGATTTACTCCCCCTAAAATCAACAAACTTACAATAATTTTAAAAACACAAAGATATTTACAAAAACGATTTTCCGATGCGGATTACTCTTGCTTGACCTTAATGCCGTTTACCAATAATAAAAAGTCAAATCTTGATTTATCAAATGCTTTGGTAAAAAGGTCGGCACGTTGGTCATCAGTGTGGACTTTAACAACATCGATAAGCCTTTTATCAAAGCAATCACGTATGAAGTGATACTTAATTTCGATGTGTTTGGTCTTTGAATGCTGCACAGGATTTCTAGTGATAGATAAACCAGCAGAATTATCGACTAAAATAGGAGTAGTTAGGAATTCAAAACCATAATCACGCATTTGCTGTTGTATCCACAGGACTTGGGAGCAACAACTTGAGGCATCAATGTATTCGGCTTAACAAGTTGATGTAGCGACACAAGTCTGCTTCTTGCACTGCCATGTTACGAGGCGAGTTCCTAAAAACTGGCATCCAGCCGTTGTAGATTTGCCGTCGATTTTGCATCCGCCAAAATCAGAATCACTGAAAGCGACTAAATCAAAGTTATCATCCTTAGGGTACCATAGACCGGTGTCTGGGCAACCCTTCAAATAACGAAAAATCCTTTTTACAGCTGCAAGATGTGAGGCCTTCGGGTTCACTTGATATCTGGAAAGCAGGCAAGTTGGATACATTATATCTGGTCTTGATGCTGTGAGGTACATAAGGGATCCAATCATCGCGCGGTAATATGAAGAGCTAACAACTTCACCCTTCAAGTCTGGATTGATTCCGTGATTTTGCTGCAGTGGGGTACCAATGGGCGTTGTGTCAGACATCTGGAATCGGCTCAAGATGTCTTGGACATACTTAGTCTGATGGATGAAAATCCCAGACTTCGTTTGTTGCACTTGCAAGCCCAAAAAGAAAGTCATCTCCCCCATAGCGCTCATCTCGAATTTATCCTGCATTACATGCTCGAAATCCCTACACATAACATTGTTAGTAGAACCAAATATAATATCATCCACATATACCTGAACCAGTAGAAGATCTCCATCTTGTTCTTTTATGAAGAGAGTGCAATCGATAAGACCTCTGCAAAAACCATTCTCCAGCAGATAATTAGATAAGGTTGCATACCAAGCTCGTGGTGCTTGATGTAGACCATAGAGAGCTTTGTTCAGCAACCAAACCCGATCGGGATGGATAGGATCTTCAAAACCTGGAGGCTATTCAACATACACCTCTTCTTCCACTAGACCATGTAAGAATGCACTTTTGACGTCCATCTGGTAAACCTTGAATCCTTTGAATGAGGCATAAGCCAGAAAGATCCGAATTGCTTCCAGACGTGCAACAGGTGCATACACTTCGTTGTAGTCTATACCTTCAATCTGACGAAAACCTTGAACGACCAATCTAGCTTTGTTGCGAATAACGATTCCACGGTCGTCCTTTTTGCATTTATACACCCAACGGGTACCAATCTTCCTGTAACCAGCAGGTTTCTCTACGAGTTTCCAGACACCAAGTTTCTGGAATTGTTGCAGTTCTTCCTGCATTGCTTCAACCCAAGAGTTATCTTTCAAAGCGTCCTTCCAAGTTCTTGGCTCTTCCTGTGAGACATAACACGCGAAAGACCGATCGTTTTGTTGACCAGATTCTCGAATCCCCGCATACAAGCCTGCGTTGTTGTTATTGTTGCGCAACATGTTTCTTGTTTGTATGCCACTGTGTACATTGCCTATGATGTTTTGTTGAGGATGGGTATTGTGAATTCTTATTTCAGGGTTTTCCGGAACTGGAATGTTTGTACCCATATTGTTGAGATTTAGATCAAGAACCAATTCAATACCCGGAACTGACGAAGAGGATGATTGATGTCTGTCGTTATGGACATGCAAAAACCGAAATAAACTAGTAGCTAGAGTAAGTCGGATATCGAACCAAGGGAGGACTGTGGAAAGTGTCGTAATGAAAAGTATTGATTAACTACTACTAAAAAGTAAAACTCAATTGTTGGATTTGATTGATTATCTAAAAATTACGAACTAAAAGTGAGATTTAAATCAATAGAAAGAACAATGGTTCCTCCAGATTTCAGGTTTTACAGCTAGATTCAATTATGTGTTTAATCGAAACACTTACATAGACATAAGTGTTTTAACATAATTAACCAATTGTGATAATCAACGACTAAGTACTCCGGTCAATACATAACGGGAGGTTATCAAATAATTATCAATCGCAATTACAAACCCTAACCCCATGTCAAATATATCCCAATTACTAGAACTCTCGGGAACTGAATGCTTAGAAATTAAGGTTTAAATAAATGCAACCGGTTACAATGGATTAATCAAATCAAAGGTGAAAAGCATCGAATGCTTAGATCACCGAGTTAAACGATTGTCACAAACACATAAAATTATCCAACTTACAAAAACCCTCCATCCGGAGGAAACCATAAAACGACTAGCCGCTCATGACGGTGAGATTGATCTTCGTGCCCCTCTCTGTCTCCGTATGCGGCTGCCAAGAGTTGTTCCCCCTCGATCCTCCGTGATGATGTGTAATAATCTGCTTATGTTCACCGTCAAAAGAAGTCCACCATAAGCCCAATCATGTGCGGCCCAACTTTTCCTATAATCCAAGATGTGATGATATTATTGTCTCTCTTTCATTCACGTTGGTCCCTCCTAAGATAATAGTGCCCACCATGTGATGTCTGCCTTCACTAATGTTGTCAAAACCAATCTTCACGTAATTAACTTAAGACGTTGGCCCACTTAGAAAAAAACATATATCGGCCCAATCCTTCTCCAAGCCCAGTCCACTTGTGAAAGATGATGATGATAGTTGTTGTTTGTATCGAGATATTGTGTTGCTGCCACAATTAATGTCCACCAAACCATGTGCATGCTTGTTAATAATATTGTTCCTCCCAAAAAGAAAACAAAGAATATTGTTGCTGATGAGAGAGTGTTGACTTCTGAGATTCCCCTCCAAACCTTGAGACTGACGTCGGTGTGATCAAGTCCCTTTTTAGGGTTTTTCCAATTACCTTTTTATCTTTCCAACACAAACATGTGCCGCCCTTTTTTAAACCGTAATCTACGAAACACAACGTAGGCTACGATCCGTAACTTCTGTTTCTTTTGATTATGGCATACCATAACCTACGGTTTTCATACCGTAAGCTACATCACATTTATGAATCCATAATTTACATGAAACTCCACTTTCAAATAAATACCAAATGACACTTGGACTTTGTTCTTTCGTATTCTTTGCAACTTCAAACCGTATCTGCAACCGAATAAGTTCCGAATCCATACCAAAAACGACAATAACCATTCTAACGCATCCCGCTTCATCTTCAAACATCATAACTTCACTGAATTACGCGATTAGTCTGTAACATTACAAAAGCTCGTAGTTACTATATTCAACGAATATAATCGCATAAACCGCAATAAATCACACAAGATAAGCACGTTAATACTCGGGTTTCACACCCTCCATCACATCCCCACACTTATCCTTGATTGTCCTCAAGCAACCATTACAAACATTACTCACCTTATTAACAAATCACCATTGAATCCCTTACCGAATTAGCACTTTAAGATCCCAAGTCATACCCGTCCCATAGACTAACACAATCGAGATTGACAATCTGAAAAATAAGTGATACGCATTTAAAAACTTCAAGACTTGCCTAACTAAAACTAACATGCTTATATTACTACACACATGCCACACGCCCCTCACAATCATCACTCCTCTCGGCTTAATCAAGACTAGCGTGTAATGTGCTAGTATGTAATTCACTCAAAACCAAATACGCTACCTTGCAATCATAAGCTTGTATGGCAGTCACACCTCCACTGTATCAAATAACGTAGCACATATCAAAAAGACTTTCGGGTTTTTGGGTTAAGGGTAAAGGTAAGAAAATATTTTTGGATTTTTTATATTTATATGGCGAACACAAACGAACATACCAAACAATGACAGCTTATTTACAATAATTACTAACACATGGGTTATTTTTCGACCCACTTGTTCAACACGCACATAACAATGATTTTTTTTTCTTTTTTTTTTTCTCTTTTTTTTTTCTTTTCATTTTTTTTTTCATAACATACTTCTAACATGTACTTGTCATTCATGGTTGGTAAGCAAACGGGTCAAACGAGGTGTAACAAACGAAAGGTATAAGGCTCAACATGGTTAACTAAGGTGGGTGGATAAACAATCAACAAATAACACAATGGAAGGGATCCTAATGCCTTTATCATCTATGTGCATACGCTAAACCACAGTCTCGGAACGTATCAAACCACACAAGTTCTAACACAAAGCAACATATGGCCTACACTCATCAATTGAACATTTATTGCAACTTCAACTAACAATCTAGTAGGCTCAAATATCTCACCGAATAAAAGGAATATAGGTTACCGACACGTAGCATGTGTAATTCCTAAAGCATGTTACCCCTAGTTAGGCATCTCTTCTCAACTATTCTCTAAAACTTGTCAGAAATACTCTCATGAAACTTAAAGGGACAACCATGACTAGGGATCTAAGTTAGTTTAATATCAGTAGGAACCCTTTAGCAATTGAAAATTTAGGTTTTCATGTAGTTCAAGCATACTTGAGAAACAAAAATTTTCAAAATTTTTCAATTTTTTCAATTTCAACCCTTTAAGCATTTAAGATCAATAATCATACCAGCCCTCTCTCGAGTTACCGCATCCCCACACTTGGGATACATTGTCCCCAATGTATGGTGCTTTTAAAATATAAGTCCGGGAAACAAACCAACAATCCTAAATGAGCGGCTAACTCAGAACAAAACAACCAAAACACATCCCCTAAACAAAACAAAGGTTCACACCACCAAAAACAATAAAACACACCAAAAACAAAATAAGATAGATAAACACATGCACCTGATCAGAAAACAAGTGAGTGTTTGTACTGGTGTAGCTGCTGCGATCTAACCGGAACATACGCCCCTCATAGATTCTTTAAGATCTCACCGGGGTTGTTGGCAAACATCCCCACACTTGATTCATTGCATTCGTGAATATGGAACGTAGAAACCTGTCAAAACACAAACACACCAAAACGAAACGAAAACAAAGTACAAACTCTACATCCTCGGGCTGCCTCCCGAGAGCGCTAAGTTTAAAGGTCTTCAGCCAGACCGTACCTGATATACGCTATGGTGGTCTCAATGCACACTTACCCACAACATTTCCCATGAATGCACGGAAATTTACATGCCATCTCCATAAATTCGTCAGTATAATTGGCATGTTCAGACTGCACCTGCGGGCTTTGCTAGTCCACTTCATGACATATACCTTAATGTCTGGTAGTTTCACCCTTCTCATCTTGTTCCTCGAACCCTTTTCCCCACACTTGTTAATTTGAATCATTGATATGGGAAGAGGTTCGGTACACATACTCATCTCCTCAGACTGTTCCGCCTCATCATTTGCACACACCATCTGCTCCACCAGTGACTCTTCATCAGATAAAGGACTCATTGGTGTGGTATTATCCTCCACAACCTCCTACTTCATGTGAGAATAATCTCTAATGTCATCAGGTAATGGTGAAAGGAGTTGTTCTATTTCTATTTTCATTTTTAAATTCTGACACTTAGAAACTAAACAGTTGATTCGATCTTCATCGGAAAGGTTGGGTGCTGATAAATACTGCTCGAGTTTGGACAAAGTCACTTCCAACGTGGCAAGCTTTTTCTCCTCCTCGGTCTGATAAGCATAGACACCCTCGGGCTCAGGATATTCCTCGGGATGATACTGTCGGTATCCCTGATACGGTGTTGAGATGTATGCATCCATCATTTTTTTATTCCAATACTCTGGATTTTCCAAATACACCGCGCACACATCATCATAATAAGAAGTATGATAACGACCGCAACAGAAACATTGTCCATCCGTCCTTGGTTCATAATAAGCATCATCGTCCCGATCCCATCCGTCAGAGTAATAATCATCCTCCACCATTGTATCAGAATCATAGAAATATGGTGGAGGGGAAGGATTACCATAGCAAGGCATCGATGGTTCTTCCAATTTCGCTCTTTCCCGTTTAAATCGGGCCTCGTGGCAACCGATACACGGGTGAAGTGGTTCCCCGCACAAAATGAATGTAGAAGAGCCGCAAAATATAGTAAGATCTGTCATCCTGCACAAACACAGCTCAACTACCCACGTAAATCACGAACAAATAGGATAACAAAATAAAAACAAAAAAAAAAAATATTTTAGGTTTTTTTTTTTTTTTTTTTTTTAACTAAAACTTAACACTAAACACTTTGCGCACGCCTCCCCGGCAACGGCGCCATTTTGATGTCTGTCGTTATGGACATGCAAAAACCGAAATAAACTAGTAGCTAGAGTAAGTCGGATATCGAACCAAGGGAGGACTGTGGAAAGTGTCGTAATGAAAAGTATTGATTAACTACTACTAAAAAGTAAAACTCAATTGTTGGATTTGATTGATTATCTAAAAATTACGAACTAAAAGTGAGATTTAAATCAATAGAAAGAACAATGGTTCCTCCAGATTTCAGGTTTTACAGCTAGATTCAATTATGTGTTTAATCGAAACACTTACATAGACATAAGTGTTTTAACCTAATTAACCAATTGTGATAATCAACGACTAAGTACTCCGGTCAATACATAACGGGAGGTTATCAAATAATTATCCAACTTACAAAAACCCTCCATCCGGAGGAAACCATAAAACGACTAGCCGCTCATGACGGTGAGATTGATCTTTGTGCCCCTCTCTGTCTCCGTATGCGGCTGCCAAGAGTTGTTCCCCCTCGATCCTCCGTGATGATGTGTAATAATCTGCTTATGTTCACCGTCAAAAGAAGTCCACCATAAGCCCAATCATGTGCGGCCCAACTTTTCCTATAATCCAAGATGTGATGATATTATTGTCTCTCTTTCATTCACGTTGGTCCCTCCTAAGATAATAGTGCCCACCATGTGATGTCTGCCTTCACTAATGTTGTCAAAACCAATCTTCACGTAATTAACTTAAGACGTTGGCCCACTTAGAAAAAAACATATATCGGCCCAATCCTTCTCCAAGCCCAGTCCACTTGTGAAAGATGATGATGATAGTTGTTGTTTGTATCGAGATATTGTGTTGCTGCCACAATTAATGTCCACCAAACCATGTGCATGCTTGTTAATAATATTGTTCCTCCCAAAAAGAAAACAAAGAATATTGTTGCTGATGAGAGAGTGTTGACTTCTGAGATTCCCCTCCAAACCTTGAGACTGACGTCGGTGTGATCAAGTCCCTTTTTAGGGTTTTTCCAATTACCTTTTTATCTTTCCAACACAAACATGTGCCGCCCTTTTTTAAACCGTAATCTACGAAACACAACGTAGGCTACGATCCGTAACTTCTGTTTCTTTTGATTATGGCATACCATAACCTACGGTTTTCATACCGTAAGCTACATCACATTTATGAATCCATAATTTACATGCAACTCCACTTTCAAATAAATACCAAATGACACTTGGACTTTGTTCTTTCGTATTCTTTGCAACTTCAAACCGTTTCTGCAACCGAATAAGTTCCGAATCCATACCAAAAACGACAATAACCATTCTAACGCATCCCGCTTCATCTTCAAACATCATAACTTCACTGAATTACGCGATTAATCTGTAACATTACAAAAGCTCGTAGTTACTATATTCAACGAATATAATCGCATAAACCGCAATAAATCACACAAGATAAGCACGTTAATACTCAGGTTTCACACCCTCCATCAATGATGCAGTAGCTTCAGCTGTTATAGGGGCGTCCACTGGAGGTCTAGCCTCTGAAGTACCATGAACAGCTGATGTAGGAGCTTCTTGATCTGCATCTAGAAATTCTTCATCCTCTGAAGATTCATTTAGTTCGGTTGCATCATGAAAATCCTCATTGTCGAGAGCATTATTGTTCACTGAAGATGGCTCTTGATTGACAACAATTGGACGAACCAACAGTGAATCTGTTGCGTTGTCACTCTCGAAAAACATCCTTGCCGCAGCAGTTTCTTCAACTGCTTCAACATTGATCGAATTGAAAAAGTCATCGTACTCAAACATCCATGGTTGACCAGGACATCTGACTGGCAATGTGTGCCTTTGTACTCTGACCTCAGACCATTCTTCAACCCTTTTAGTCTCTAGATTCCAGACTCTTAAGTTCGGGGTCGCATAACCAAGAAAGTGACCTTCAATAGCTTTTGCCCCAAACTTTCCATTAGGATCGATCATTGTGCAAGGAGCTCCAAACGGTTCAAGATATGACAAATCTGGTTTCCGTTTGTGAAGAAGCTCGAAGCAGGTCTTGTTGTGTCTTTTGACTGTAAGGACTCGATTCATCGTGTAACATGCGGAGGCCACAGCTTCACTCCAGAAAGGAATGGGCAACTGCGACTCTACCAACATAGTCCTAGCAGTCTCGATCAATGTACGGTTCTTACGTTCAGCGACGCCGTTCTGTTGAGGAGTATAAGCCGCACTAAATTCGTGAAGAATACCTTTTGATGTGCAAAACTCCGCCATGGCTTGATTTTTAAATTCAGTACCATTGTCGCTGCGTATCCGTCTAACCTTCAACTTATACAAATTCTCGATCTGAATGATCAAGTTTTTGATAATACCGAAAGTTTCACTCTTGTGTGCCATGAACGCCACCCAAGAAAATCTTGAACAATCATCAGTTATCACGAGGCAGTATTGATCATTCCTGATGCTTTTGTGCTTGACAGGACCAAACAAATCCATGTGCAAACGTTCAAGAGGAACTGCCACCGTGTTGATCTTCTTTGTCAGATGTCGTTTCTTTGTTTGCTTTCCTTTTTGGCATGAAACACAGACGTCTTGAAGATGGAAATTTTTAAGAAGAACACCATTCACTAATTCATTCGTCACCAAATGATTCATTTTGCGTAAGTGAATGTGACCCATACGTCTGTGCCAAGAGATTGAGTCTTTTTCCGTGGCTTTTGTAATGAAACAAGTTGCTTGTGCAGTCGTTGTTATAGCTTGGCTCATATCAAGGACATACAAATCGTTTATCCTTGGAGCAGATAAGAGAATCCATTCTTTTGGAATCTTGAAGTCGGGTTTCAGTATGTAACATCCATTTGCATCAAAGTGTACTGAAAACTGTTTATCACAGATTTGTGAGACGCTGAGAAGATTGTGATCAAGCTGTTGTACAAAGTTGATCTTGTCGAAACTTACAACCCCGTTGGATACCATTCCTTCTCCAGTAATATATCCGCCTTTATCTCCAGCAAAAGCAACATAACCTCCTCTAATAGATTTAACGTCGTAGAGAAGCTTCATGTCGCCTGTCATGTGCCTGGATGCCCCACTATCAACAATCCAATGACTGTTGAAAGTTCCTCCTGGAACACCCTGCACATGTACTCACATGATTAGTTGGAGATGGGGACCCAAGCCTTTGTGGTCTTGGGTCTTCCATTTTCATCAACGTTAGTTACTTGAACTTCTCGATGTTGTGGAAATTATGATGTTCCCGCTGATTCAATAACCGTTTTTGGTTTCCAGGTCTGTTTTGTTTTACCAGTGTTATTCTTTAAAATCTTAACTTCATGATTGTCTGAAGTTTTTGAATTGTCTGGTTTGACAGAAACAGATGTTTTGTTAACCACATCGGTTTTAATCACCTTTTCAATTTTCTTGACCTGTTGGCGTTTCTGTTTCTTCTCCCTTTCTTTTACAAGACGAGGATCTGGTTTTGATGAAACAGATCGCTTGCGGTCAATTTGGTCACGGGGATCATCAACTTTGGCTTTTTGTTTACGAAGATATGGACAATTTCGAATAATATGTCCAAATGTGCCACATGAAAAACATGATCTACGTTCTACAAACCCCGTAGTATCATGTGATTGTCTTGTCGATGAACTTTGTGATCCCAAGGTACTAGGTTTTGAACTGTTTGGTTCGTTTCTTTTCAAAGAATTAACTTGAATGACATGATCTAAGTTAGATTTATTGGAAAATGTTTCAAGTTTATCTGTTCCTTTCGATTTCACAAAGTTCACTTTCTTGTCCCTTTTCTTGGTCTGTTTCTTTTGCCATTGAGTCGGTGAGTTACTTTTAGGTTTGGTGCGATTTTGCTAAACTTTCTCAGTTGGCAATTTTTTATTACCATTTTGTTTGCGAATTTCAGCTCTTGGAATCGGAGGACATTGTGTTACCACAACATGTGATCCTGTCTTTCCCAAGAACTTAATTGTTGAATCCTCAAAAATTTTACTAATTAAAGATTGATTAACATTCTTAATAGGAAAATCTTTGTCAGAGTAGATTTTATCATCACCAATAAGAGTGTACAGCAAATTCACACTCTCAGACTCTTGTGAGGAAGTAGACAAGGACTCGATCAGAACAGTCATAGCAGGTTTTGCGGGAGGATCACATAGAATATGATTCTCAAGAGGTATGTCCTCTTCTTTGATTACCGCATCTGACTGTGCTGAGTCAGTATCATTAGATTCATCATCTGAATAATCAGTATCCTCAACAATGATTGGAGGATCCTGATTTTGTTCAGCAGTTACAAAAGTATCTGCTGACACATCCGAATCTGATGATACTTCCTGTTGGTATCCAAGTCCCGTTCCAAATTCCTCAATGTCTAAAGGAACAGATTCTTCATAATGAGTTCTATACTCCTCATCAGGCAGTGCATCATAATTTTGTCTAACAGGTGGTGGACATTTCTTATATCCAATGCACGTGACATCCTTTTTCTCTTTTTGTGTACCAATGATGTGATCCAGCACGTATCTAGAGTTAGAATAACTCTCTAGTTTAAGCCGGATCGCCTCACTTTCACACTTTGTGCAGGCTAACTCTTTTTGCATGCTTTCAAGACGATTGATATAAATGTTTATGTCAGTTTGTTTTCTTGAAACCATTTTTGTCAGTTCGGTTTTATCTTTTCTTAAAGTTGCAACCATCGTTTTAAATTCTTTTTCATGGTTTTCAAAAAACATGTTAGCCTCTTTGCATTTCGAAAGATCCACTATCAACTTTTGATTGTGCATATTTGTCACTTCAAATTTGTTTTGCAAATCCTCATGTTTGCTTTGAAAATCACACCACTTAGCATCAAATGAAACATGTTTGTTTTGCAAGACAGACAATTCAGCATTTAAAGCATCATGTTTGCTTTGCAACTCAGACATATTAGCATCTAAATCAGCACATTTAACACTTAAGCTAGCACAATTATCACAATTGTTGGTTCATCGACACATACCTGGCTTGATGAACTGCCGCCATTAGCCATAAAGGATGAAAGAAGAGAAGAAGAAGAATAAGCAGCGTGATCCACCAGAATAGATCTTCTATCATTCCTTGCTGCAGCTTCTCCTAACAATTCATCGATATCTGCATCGATTCTCCCACTAGATACATCATCAGAATAATCTTCGCCTGAGGTTGAGATTTCCTCATCTGAACTCCTTGAATCACCAGAACTCTCTTCATCTGAAGATTCACCACCACTGGTGTGCTTCAAATCCTTAGCAGCTTCAGCAAAACAAGCTGCTCCTCCCTGATCACCAATGCCTAATTGCATTGACCAGTCGCAACCTTCATCTATTTGCACCACAAGAGCTTGATTTGTGTTCGATGGTCCTTCTTAACTGTTTGCAGGGACCAAGATGCGATCATCATTCCTGGTTTGATTCTGATTCTGTTGGTTGCCTCCTTGACCTTTGAAAGGATTCTGGTTCCCATGCTGAGCTGGCTTTGTGCATTCCCTCTTGAAGTGACCACGTTCGCCACAGTTAAAGCACTTAACAGACTGCTTATCGAACCCATACTTGGTGTCTTTCTTGCTTTCCAAGCTGGTTCAACCCGTCCGTTCCATGAAGTCTTTAGGTCTCCTTACAGCACTGGCGAAAGCCCATTTGATGTCCATCATATCCATCACTTCTTTATCGATCTGCTGATAATCTTCTTGAGTTAGATTGATGTTTCCGATCTGCCCTGCAATCAACCCACAATACGAGCTCACCAATGTGTTTAGTATCTCCATATGATCTTTAGCTACTTCACCGCTAACTTTGGAGAAGTTTGATGTGTCAAGCCGTACTGTATTTGACTTTGATGGCTGACCAGCAGATGATGTGCTTCCATAACAAGCTTGTTTTTGAACAGGAAGTGGATTCCCATACAAATCAGTGGTTGGAGCTGGCTTTACAGGAACTTGTATCGGAATGCCATATAAATCTATGCTAGTGACAAACGCCATCTGAAGTGGAGCATGTGAAACAGGTCTTGCAGAAGTACTAGAAGTTCCATAATACATATCAGGATTTTGTCGCACTGGTATTGTAGAAGTGCTAGAAGTTCCATAATACATATCAGGATTTTGTCGCACTGGAACCCTTTTTGCCTTTAGGATTTCTTCCTGATCTTTGTTCTCCAAGAGCTGACTGAAGTCATTGATGTTTGTCGTAGCCAATGTGCCATTGTATTTCAGGATTTCCAAGAAACCATTCCATTGAGGTGGCAGTGCATCGGCAAACTTTGTGACAACCTGTGTTGGAGTTGTTTCTACCTCATAATTGCTCAATTCAGTTAGCAAGTGATGAAATCGACTAGTCATATCTCCCAAAGAT
>JARYGA010060978.1:0-47835 GCA_030545235.1 Helianthus tuberosus
GGTTCAAGTGGTCGCTTACTGCTATGCTTACTTTTATTATCAGCATCTTTAACAGTTTGAAGAATAAATGGCATTGCATCTATAATTCCTTGTGCTACAATGTGTTGGATAGCACTATTATCCATCTGGTTCCCATTGTTGTTATTCAGATTCTCATTATTATTCTGAATATTATCATTCTGGATTTCCGGGTTATTATCCAAATTTACTTGATTTCCTTGATCGGCCATCTAAATTTTAAACATTTATCCCATATTAATATCACAATTAATATCTAGTATAATTACTCACATGACACACAATATAGCCAAAAACGTAGATCATTGCTACTTACTCTTTTCATATACTTATGCGTCTATTACACACTAGTACAGAAATAAAATTTCAATACCAATAGAAATAAAATAGTAATATGCATCCGTACACACATATTTTATTTTATTTTATTATTACTACTGCTTCCTCCATTCTAACATTCATGGATATGGATTCATCCAGAAATCCATATTGCGTTCATCGTATTTCCATACGAGACGCTCTCCTACCTGACGCATCCTTTCACTGCTTTCTAAGATCTCCTTCCCAAAAGTCCTAAGTTCTTGGACGTTTTCTGCACTCATTGGGGGTGCAGGTTCTAAGACTGGGTTTGGAATCTGGGGTTCTGGTTCCTGATATGGGGGTAGAAGTGCCTGTAATCGGCAAGAATCTTCTAAGATTTCCCTGATGTAGTTATCATGGTAATAGGGATCTAAAGGGTCCATACCTGAATAGGCTCCTATAGGTGTGTCTTCTGGAATAGAGTAACGTTGCACATAGTCCCTATTTTCATCCCACCAGGGGTCGTAATTCGGGTCTATAGGGTTTGGTGCAGGTACTCTAGGGATTTCTTCTGGATTAAAATTGTACATCTCTTCTTGGTTTTCCTGATTTTCTATTTCCATGGGTTGTTCTGGGTTTTGTGGTTGTGGGGCTACTAGTTGTTCCAGACTTGGGTCAGCAGCAGTCGTAGCTAAGATATGGAAATTAGCTAGGCTTCTATTAAGTATCTCTTGAGTATGGGCATCTGTTTCTCGCTTAATAGCTGCTAAAGCCCTTTGCTGTTGCAATTTTCGCATTCTCTTCCTACGAGCAAAAGCTTCTTTACTGAACCATCCTCGTTTCTTATTAGGAAATGGCTCTTCAGATTTAGCTCTAAAAGCAAATATTCCGTCTTCCTGATCAGCAACATACCCCGAGAGGGCAGGCTGTGATGATGTACTTTCACTCTTAGGGGAATCAGATAACTGACAGTTCAGATCTGATGGTCCTTGATCACTCATACTGAAAACTAACAAATAGTCAAATAACACATAACACATAATTACAGTTATGCACTTATTTCCATAATTTATTTCCTAACATAAAATTTTATAATATCAAGTGTCAGCAGAACACTTCTTTGGCTTAGACCAGTGGCTAGGCTCTGATACCACCTTCTGTCACAACCCCCGATCCCTGTTCCCCGGGAACGAGCGGACGTGATCACAGAGTTTGGTGGTATCAGTTTGTTTAGTCTCACAGCGGAATTTACATCAGGACCGTAGTTAGGAAATGTTTATCAGAGTAAGACCACCATACTTGATATTAATAAATACATGGGCAAAACCCAAGTTTCTTATTACAATACATTTATAGGGACAAACCCTATTTTATTGAATTTAAAACATCGTTTATTAGGTAAATTTTATAGCCACATTTTCCCAAGCCTTCAGTGCTCTCCAGCTGGATTTTCATTAATTGGCTGTTCACATTGTGTTACCTATAACGCGTTTTAAAAACATTTGTCAGTCGGAAATACTGGTGAGTGAATCCCAATTTAATCAAGAAACATTTTATCAATTAAGACAGTATTGAGAGCGATCACATTGTTTATTTCTACGCAATTACTCATTCAGTATTTGCCACTCGACCGGATCTATGGCTATGGTCAAATTACCCATTGGCTAACTCGTCGTCCAATGGTAATGCACTGTCATTCAGACTTACTACTACTCGTAGTAAATTTTGTATACAAAACCCCATAATACCGGTAGTAATTGAAGAACTACAAAGACTCAATCACCGCTTAATCACTTTGTAAAAAAATTAAGGTTTTGTAAAATATTCCAAAAACATTAACAAAAAGAGGATAAACTCACATTGCTGTCTTAGGCTTTTCGTAAGGGTTTCCTGGGTATAATCTATAATTTACACAAATGTACATTGGTTAGTATCATAACCCTTTGAAATTATTAATGATACCCTCCCCGAGACGGCATTCCAACAACTACGTCGGGCAGAACCACGACAGTTGTTACGGAACCCTAAATCAATCGGGCAGCGTAACTATTATGAAACTGGGGTTATAATACTTACAATGGAGCAGAACCTCGCTAATTAGGGGTATAATACCCAAAATATTATGTCTATGCTTTCAGAATTCGAGATTGAGAAAAAAAAATGAGCGACGGAAACTGTAATCTGATGCCATCTATTTATAGTTATGTAATTTGGTCCTCACGCGGCCCGCGTAAAAGACAAGGGACCCTTACGCGGCCCGCGTCAACACCGGTCAACATACTAGCTTAGCTGGGTCAGCTACTAGACTCGACACGATGTCGACACGTGTCGTCCTCTGGTGTAATCGCGTTTGATGAGTCCGCGCGGCCCGCGTCCACTTAGACGAGGTTTTACACGGCCCGCTTGAACTTAAGAATTCAGTGGAGTCCGGTCAACACTCCCATACGACCCGCGTAAGATGTTGGGGTGGGTTTATGCGGCCCGCCTCAACTTACATTTCAGGTTTTTATTTTATTTTTATAAACTATAACATATATCGGGCTTGATTTTAACATACGGGGTATATTATAAGACATATTATAATATTTTAAGATATAATAAGGTGTTGGAAATATTATAAGGATGTTGGTTTTACAGAGGGTTGTTACAATTTCCCGCTGACAAAACCTTTTTCAAACATGTTTCAGGTGATCTGTTGTGATCAAGGAAAAGTGCCGTGAAGCACTACAAGCTTAAGGAAGTGGCTCAGTATAAAAATAAGGAAACATGTTTTATAAAATAAAAGATTTCTTTGTGAAATCTCAAGATTGTAAATTACCGGGTTTATCCCGAGTTGTGAAATAAAATCGGGAAATATTTCAGTTTTTAAAAGATCCTGAAGAAACTTCCGCTGTTAAATAAATATCACGGGATTTTCTGTCCCGCGGCTCCTGAAACGGGTTAAACCGGGCCGGGGGCCGTGACAGAAAAAGGTGGTATCAGAGCCACTGATTTAAGCCTATTAAGTATTTAGAAATACTTAATTTTTACTGATTGCCAATTATGTGATTATGTGTTTTATTAACTGATTATTTGTTAGTTACTGTATGGGTAAACAAAAGCTGTCAAACATCTATCTTAAACTAGATATGTCATCCAACGAGAAGGGAAGTTCATCCCAAACAAAACCTTATGTAATTCCTGAACAAGGAATATTTTTCCGTAAAGCGCAGTATGAAGAACCACTTTCTCCTAGTAAAAGAAGTCTGATTATTAGAAAAAGTAAGGAGAAAATAAAGAAATCCCGAGAGAAAAAAAGTTAAACAGGAAACCCAGGAATTAACCAGTAAAACACCTTGGGAGGACAAATTAGATAAGAAATGGGCAGATCTTTATATGCTAGCTACTGTAGCAGTAAATGCAAATCTCGAAATATTTTAAAATCAAGTTTTAGCGCCTACAGTCCAGAAATCTTATCCAGTAAATAAATAAATTTACAATAAAACCTCGTGTGTTTTAAATTTTCATTTGTTTTGTATTTACCCAGTATGAAATAATATTTAAAAGATTTCCTATGAAAATTTTGTTATACATTAGTAATTTTGTGTATTTTGCATAACAGCATGAGTGACTTGTCTGACGCCCTTCAAAACCTAAATCTCTATCCAGTAAAAATAGATGTTTCCCGAGATTTCAATAGGTATATACCAGACATAGAAGAACCTGTTGAATTCAATGCTTCACCACCTCCAGAGAAACCTAAACCCAAGAAGAGGAGGAGATTTGTGGGATGGAGACGTGTGCGTAGGAGGAAGCCTACAACCAGGAAAATTCCTAAAATAAAAAATCCTTTAGAGAAAGGAAAAGGGGTTGAAGTCAGTGAAGGTTTTAGGTCACTGGAAATGGAATTGGGAGAAGATTCTAGGCCACCAGGAATGGAATATGGAAGAAGTTCTAGGCAAATCTAGAGGGAAGTCGGAAAAAGTTCTAGACAGGTGGAGGAGTTACCTTTTCAGGAGGAATTAGATCGGGCATTGGCAAGCTGTGATGTTGTCAGACCAATTAATAATAATCTGTACCCTACTATTGAAAATCAACTACCAATAAACTTAGAACCAGCAATTCCAGACCCTATAATCCATACTCAACCTCTGGGGATAGACGAATGGTGGACAAATGATTGGCAGTTTCAAAACCTAATCAATAGTCCTTATTCCTTTCTTCCTCAGTTCGACCCAGAACCATTACCAAATCCACCCATGAGTAACGAGAATTTAGTAGAACTTCGCCATTTTGGCGAAGAGTTAATGGATGCGGGAAATAGAATCCGGGAGATAGGGGGACAAATTGCCTGGAAGTATGATGAAAGGGAGCTTCGTTTTTAGGACGACAAGTGATGAGAGATAGTAGGATGGTGAAACTGTGGTTGTGTAATAGTAAAAGTAATAGTGAAATCAGTCTGTAAAATAACTACGAATAAAACTCTGTAAGATATTGGTGTGTAGTGATGCATACTATAAAAGATATAAAATGAAATCGAGAAATCGATAGTTTTGACTATACGTGTATTGTGAAAAATTGTCTGATTGTTTTTATGTATAATTGTTATTTATCAGATACTAATAAAATTATATATATTAATTATCAGATGGCAAACATTGGTAATGAACCAGTAAATGAGGTTAATCAGTCTGAGCAACATCCAGGGGATCAATATATGACTAGGCAAGATATCGAAAATATTGTTGCTCAAGGGATAGCCAATGCTATTCCAGCAATCGTTGCTGCTGTAAAGAATCCAATCGAACCGCAACAAATCGTTCCTAGTAAACGTATTTCTGAAGATAACTTCAGTAATAGTGTAAACGGAGGCAATGATCATGTTAATCATAATGAGGAACCACATCAAGCTCCATTTCCTAAGAAAATGAGAGCCGCAACGCCTGGTTGCACTTTCAAAGAATTCCTTGCTTGTAAACCCATTGAATTTGCAGGCAATGAAGGAGCAACTGCATCACTGCGTTGGTTAGAGAAAACCGAAGCAGTAATTGCAATAAGTAAATGTGCCAAAGATGATCAGGTCATGTACGCGTCAAATCTTTTCAAGGAAGGAGCACTCGAATGGTGGAACACTGTGTTACAATCAAAAGGAAGAATAATAGCTTATGCCATGAATTGGGAAGAATTTAAGAGTCTTGTAGAAAGAAAATTATGTCCCGAGTATGAAAAGGAACAAATGACAAATAAGTTCCTAAATCATCGGATGATGGGTGTAGATTGTCGCGGTTATACTTCGACATTCTTTGAATATGCTAGAGTGGTACCAACGCTGGCTTCGCCAGAACCGGTACTCATTTCTCGCTGCATTTGGGGACTGATTAGTGAAATCCGCAATATCGTTAAAGCTGCGAGACCTCGCACTATTGACGATGCTGTGGAATTAGCTAACACCCTAACTGACGAACTGGTACGTACACAAGATGAAAACAAGAAGAAAGAATTGGCTCAGAAAATTACCCAAGGATTTCGTGCGGGTAACAGTAGTAATTTCAAGAGAAGAGGAACTGGGCAATTCTCAACTCCGTCATTCTGCAGGAAATGCAAGAAGAAACATTATGGAAGATGCGATATAACCTGCAATTTTTGCAAAACTGTAGGACATCGTGAAGAAAACTGCAGAAAGAAAACAATAGTCTGCTATAACTGTGGAGAAAATGGACATTTCAAAACAGAATGTCCTAAATTGGGCAAACCAGCAGACAACAAAACCAAGGCGACCGACGGAACTATTAAGAAGAATGCCAGGGCATTTCAGCTGACCACTCAAGAAGCAGAACTCATCCCAGATGTGATAGCGGGTACGTTCTTAGTTCACAATGTATACGCAAAAGTATTATTTGACTCTGGTGCAAACCAAAGTTTTATAAATACTTCATTCTGTCAAGCTCTTAATTTACCTTTAACCAGTACTAGGCAGATTTTTACAGTCGAAACGGCAGACGGAAATTCAGTTAAAATAGATAAAGTTTTGCAGGAAGGAAATATAGAACTTTTAGGGCATAAATTCTCTGCAAACCTATTGCCAATGAATTTAGCTGAATTTGATGTTGTATTAGGAATGGATTGGTTAGTAGCCAACCATGCTCGAATCCTTTGTGATCAGAATTCCATAGAAATTCAATCACCCACCGGAGAAGTAATTAGGATTACAGGAGATAAACCACGTAAGCCCATGAAGTTCATATTAGTAATGAAAGTTGCTAATTATGAACAAAAACAAGGAATAGTATATATGATTTCAGTAATCATTAGTACTAAGGGTAAAGAACTTAAGGAAATTCCTGTAATCTCAGAATATCCAGATGTATTCCCAGAAGAGTTACCGGGATTACCCCCAGATAGGGAAGTAGAATTTAGGATTCATCTAATTCCAGGAACTACACCGATAGCCAAGGCACCTTATCGGTTAGCACCCACAGAAATGTTAGAACTGAAAAAGCAATTAGATGAATTACTAAGTAAAGGATTCATACAACCTAGTTCATCTCCTTGGGGAGCACCAGTGCTATTTGTTAAGAAAAAGGATGGTTCAATGAGAATGTGTATCGATTATAGAGAATTAAATAAGGTTACAATTAAGAATCGATACCCATTACCTAGGATTGATGATCTGTTTGATCAACTTCAAGGAGCTAGGTACTTTTCTAAAATAGATTTACGCTCTGGATATCATCAATTGAAGGTACAAGAGGAAGACATACCTAAGACTGCTTTCAGAACTAGGTATGGTCATTACGAGTTTACAGTCATCCCTTTGGGTTAACGAATGCACCTGCTGCATTCATGGACATGATGAATAGGATCTGTAAACCATATTTGGATAAATTTGTAATTGTTTTTATAGACGATATACTTATTTATTCCAAAAGTCAGACAGAGCATTGTGAACACCTTCATGCACTCTTAACTTTGTTAAGAAAAGAAAAGCGTTATGCCAAATTCTCGAAGTGTGAATTTTGGTTAAAGGAAGTGCAATTCCTAGGACACATGGTGAATCACGAAGGTATTCACGTAGATCCTGCTAAGATAGAGGCAATTACCAATTGGAAGGTTCCACAAATAGCAATGGAAATTAGAAGTTTTATAGGTTTAGCTGGGTACTATAGACGGTTTATTAAGGATTTTTCCAAGATAGCTGTTCCATTAACTAAGCTAACCTGTAAAACCGTTAAGTTTGAATGGGGATCTAAACAAGAAGAAGCTTTTAGGATTTTGAAGCAGAAATTAACAAATGCTCCAATCTTAGCCTTACCAGAAGGAACTGAAGATTTTGAAGTATATTGTGATGCTTCAAAACTAGGATATGGATGTGTGCTTATGCAACGCAAAAAGGTGATTGCATATGCTTCAAGGCAATTGAAAAAGCACGAAGAAAACTATACGACTCATGATTTAGAATTAGGAGCCGTAATTTTTGCCCTTAAGATTTGGAGACATTATCTGTATGGAAGTAAATTTACTGTTTATACAGATCATAAAAGTTTAAGATATATATTTGGGCAAAAAGAGTTAAACATGAGGCAAAGGAGATGGATGGAAATCCTAAGTGACTACGACTGTGATATTCAGTATCACGAAGGAAAGGCAAATGTAGTTGCAGATGCCTTAAGTCGTAAGTATTATGAGAAACAACGACGGGTTTGTGCTCTCAGATTAAATCTACAAATAGATTTAATGGAACAATTGAAGAATGTTCAAGCTACAGCAATCAAGGATGATGCTGAAGGAATGAAAGGACAAATAAAGGAATTAGAACAAGGAGCATATGGAATTTGGAGATTCCACAAAAGTAGAATTTGGGTACCTAAGCAGGGAGACTTAAGACCTAAGATTTTAGAAGAAGCCCATAAATCTAGGTATACTATGCACCCAGGAAACAATAAGATGTACCAAGATTTAAGAAAGAACTTCTGGTGGATAGGAATGAAAAAGGATATAGCGCGATATGTTTCTAAATGTCTTACTTGTTCACAAGTTAAGGCAGAACATCAGAAACCTTCAGGGTTACTACAACAATTAGAAATGCCTGTATGGAAATGGGAACTCATAACAATGGATTTTGTTACTAAGTTACCCAAAACAAGAAAAGGTAATGATGCGATTTGGGTAATTGTAGATCGATTAACCAAATCTGCTCATTTTCTACCAATGAAAGAAACCTTTAGTATGGAAAGGTTGGCAAAATTGTATGTAGATGAAGTCGTATCCTTACATGGAGTTCCACTTTCCATTGTTTTGGATAGTGTCACACCCCGACCACGTAAAACAACAAAACATGGCGGAAACGTCGGGGAGTGTTGTAACAGAATCATTGTTTCATAACACATGGAAATTGAAATATTGTTTTATTAAATAAAAGAGTTACATTGTCTTGACAATCAAAGAAACATAACATAAATAACTAGTCTTGCATCTTTTATTGTCACTAAGGCCCAAGTCCG
Source organism: Helianthus tuberosus (assembly GCA_030545235.1). NCBI lineage: Eukaryota > Viridiplantae > Streptophyta > Magnoliopsida > Asterales > Asteraceae > Helianthus > Helianthus tuberosus. The sequence continues at coordinate 8,799 of JARYGA010060978.1, forward strand.
CCTAAGTGTATCTTGATAAATCCTATGCATCATATCCTGAAACACATGTGAAAATAGGTACGTCAGCATAAAAATTCCTGTGAGATACATAGGTTTTGTGAAAATAGGATTCATGACTTGTAAGTTTAGAAAAATGTTTAGTCATGAACCTTGTAAATTGATTTGTTTTGTAAATCGTTTGAAAAACAATAAGTTCAGATGATATGTATAAATAAGAGAATAATGTATGGTTAAATGAATAACCAATTAAAATGAGTTTGTATAAGATAAGTTGTTTGTAAAACAATGTCTTGTGAAAAGTATGTTATTTGTATAAAATGTTATATGTCTCAAATTGAAATGATTCAAATAACGCTACGATATGTAATACCATACAAACACTTATATATAGGAAGTACCAGCGGCGTATCCACCATGCTTGTGTCATATTACACACGCCTCGTTACTTAAATCACTTACCCAAACCAAACCACCAAAGTAAAATGTTTACGTGAAAACCATGTCTAATGTTTATGTTTAATGTAAATCATCAATTGTGTATGTATATGTCAAAATGTATATGTATGGTAAGTGAAATATATCAACTAAACCATATGTAAAATGCACAAAAACAAGGTATTGAAGTAAAACATGGTTTAAATCAAAGTTATGTTTTGTGTAATAAATGCATGCTATACTGATATAAACATTTATGCGGTATTGTGAAAATTCATACATCCAAGCCTTGCGACAGTCGGATAACCCTTTCAGTCAAGGTTATCAAAAAAACAATGTATTCGGATTCGGTCATTCCTTCCATCCAAACAAACCCGAGATTTCAGGAATGGGATTTGTCAAGTCCTATGGTACCACTACCTACTACCGAGCGGCATGATCGGTGTTAATGAATGTACATTGTCTCATTTAAACAAACCAAATGTCATACCAAAATGTAAGCATGTGATGAATAATAAATGTACTAAGTATGCACACAATGGGCATACATAGCATAAAATGTAATGTAAAATAATGTACTAAGTACGCACACAATGGGCATACATAGCATAAAATGTAATGTAAAATAATGTACTAAGTACGCACACAATGGGCATACATAGCATAAAATGTAATGTAAAGTAATGTACTAAGTACGCACACAATGGGCATACATAGCATAAAATGTAATGTAAAGTAATGTACTAAGTACGCACACAATGGGCATACATAGCATAAAATGTAATGTAAAGTAATGTACTAAGTACGCACACAATGGGCATACATAACATGAAATGTAATGAAATCATGTACTATAATATACTAACAAACATAGCAGGTATATGATGTGAAAACAGGAAAGCATGAAAGTAACAAGTAGGCACATGTGTTCCACCCCAAATGTTTGGAAAACAGTAAAAGAGGGGTCTATGTACTCACTTGAGATTGCTTAGAAGTCCTAAGATAACCACCAAGCAATGCTAGAGATCACGGAATCAAACGGCACCTAATATAGGTAACTATGTTAATAAACCGGACCTATATCAGAAGACTTAGATAAAATGAGGGTTCGTAAACCAAACGAGTATGGAGACTCGTGTCATATGGTTTAACAAAGCCTACATACTAAATGAAACCTAACCTAAATGTTTACGACCCATTACGACCCGTTTAGGTAGCTTATGCTACTTTAACGCGTCGTTCGCGTGAAACGCGTTCGGACCGCCTAACTAGTCCTATGACAAGTAACATATGCCTTAACATGTCTACTATTGTTGTCAAATCAGTTTAGATGTCAAAAGTTATGTTACACATGATTAAAATGAATTTTGGCATAAAAGGGGTATTTTGGTAATTTACCTAAGGCATATAAACTACCTATCATACAACTACTTAAACGAAGCGACCATAAGGTATAACCTCGGAAGGTTATTCCCTATATACTATGGTCACTTAATGTGTTTGGTCGGATCCTAATGATCGACCAAATGGGTCGGGTTCGAAGGTATAAGCGATTTATTAGATCGCTTACCCTTACGACCCTAGACAACGTGGTAATCAGTAGGCATAGTCACAAGGGACTATAACCATCGTGATTACAATCACGTTGCGAAGTTCAAACGAACTTCGCATTGACCATAAACTGGTCAATGCAGAAAGTCAAACAAAGTTTGACTTTCAGACTCGAAAAGCAATAAAAGAACGAAGGAACACTTACAAAGGGTCCCCGAATGCTAATCTAGATCAAAATAGCTCAGGTATGAAACAAAGGTTTCAACTTAGAGCACATTAGATCAGATTCTTGTGAGGAATGAGTGAAAATGTGATGGGTATTTATAGATTTCGGTTCACCGTTAGGATCGTTTCTTGGAGAAGAGGGAATGATCTTGCCCGTACACTTGTTGGAATGTTGTGGTAACTGATTTTGGCCACCACAAGAGGTTAACATGTGGCACTTGGCCTTTGGGGAGTGTTTAAATCTGAAAATCAGCAGCCAAAAACGACTTTCTGCATCTGACCTATGCTTGCGCACCGCAACACTGAGAGTGTTGAGGTGCGCAAGGCACCTGCAGACCAGAATGTTTCATAAATGGCAAAACAGGCCCCTGAAGCTCCAAACTTGCTATTTGATGCATTTTTGACACGTTTAAGCCCCGTTTGTCACACCCCGACCACGTAGAACATACAAAACGTGGCGGAAACATCGGGGAGTGTTGTAACAGAATTAATGTTTCACAACCATGGATATTAAAGTTTCGTTTTATTGATTAAAAGTGTTACAATGTCTTAACAAACAAGGAATTTCAACATAATTAACTAGTCTTGCATCTTTTATTGTCACTAAAGCCCAAGTCTGCCTATGTGTATCTTGGTCATCTTATGCAACAGCTCCTGAAAAACACATGTGAAAATAGGTACGTCAGCATAAAAATGCCTGTGAGATACATAGGTTTTGTGAAAATAAGATTCATGACTTATGTTTGAGAAAATGTTTAGTCATGAACCTTGTTATTTGCTTTGTCTTTAAATCATTTGAAAAACGATAAGATCAGATGATAAGTATAAATAAATGTAAGGTTAAATGGATAACCAAGTAAAATGTGTTTGTATAAGATAAGTTGTTTATAAATCAATGTCTTGTGAAAAGTATGTTATTTGTATGAAATGTTCTATGTCTCAAACTGAAATGATTCAAATAACGTGACGACATGTAATACCATACAAACACTTATATATAGGAAGTACCAGCGGCGTATCCACCATGCTTGTATCATATTACACACGCATCGTTACTTAATCACTTAATCAAACCAAACCAAACAATGTAAAATGTTCATGTCAAGATGTAAATCATGTCAAAATGTCTATGTCAAATATCCAAGTCAAATGTCTATGTCAAATATCCATGTCAAATGTCTATGTTTAAACCAATAGTCAAAAGTCCTTGTATAAACCATGTCAAATGTTGATAGTCCAAAAGTAGTCAAGTAATGTATAACCAAAATGATATGTATGGTAAGTAAAATTTAGACTACTTAAACCATAAGTAAAAATGAACAAAACAAGGTATTGAAGTAAAACTTGGTTTAAATCAAAGTTATGTTTTGTAGAATAATGCATGCTTTACTGATACAAACACTTATGCAGTATGTTAAACGCAAACATTCAAGCCTTGAGACAGTCGGATAACCCTTTCAGTCAAGGTTATCAAAAGAATTGTATTCGGATTCAGTCATTCCTTACATCCAAACAAACCCGGGATGTCAGGAATGGGATTTGTCAAGTCCTATGGTACCACTACCTACTACCGAGCGGCGTAGCAAATGTTAATGAATGTTATATAGACCCGTTAAACAAACCAAATGTCATACCAAAATGTAAGCATGAGATGAAGATAATGTACCTAGTATGCTAGAGTAAACATACAAGGTAGAGCTGTAAAACAATGTGTCCATATGTTACTGGAACATATGCAACAGAGATGCAATGTAAAATGATGTACTAAGTATGCTAAGTTAACATACAAAGCAGAAAAGTCATGTAAATCAATGTGCTTAGCATGTTATCAGTCAACATACATAGCAGAAAAGTCATGTAAATCTATGTGCTTAGCATGTTATCAGTCAACATACATAGCAGAAAAGTCATGTAAATCAATGTGCTTAGCATGTTATCAGTCAACATACATAGCAGAAAAGTAATGAAATCATGTACTATAATGTACTAACAAACATAGTCGGTATATGATGTGAAAACAGGAAAGCATGAAAGTAACAAGTAGGCACATGTGTTCCACCCCAAAACAGTTTGGAAAAACAGTAAAAGAGGGGTCTATGTACTCACTTGAGATTGCTCAGTAGTCCTTGAGTAACAACCAAACAATGCTAGAGATCACGGAAATCAAACGGCACCTAATATAGGTAACTATGTCAATTAACCGGACCTAAATCGGAAGATTGGGTAGCATTAGGGTTTGTAAACCAAATGAGTGTAGGAACTCATATGATATGGTTTAACAAAGCCTACATACTAAATGAAACTTAGCCTAAGTGTCTACGACCCATTACGACCCGTTTAGGTAGCTTATGCTACTTTAACGCGTCGTTCGCGTGAAACGCGTTCGGACCGCCTAACTAGTCCTATGACAAGTGTTATATGCCTAAACATGTTACATAATCAATTATGTGGCAAAAGTTTAGGTTACATATGCTAAATTACAAATTATGCATGAAAAGGGTATTCTGGTAATTTACCTAAGGCATATAAACTACCTATCATACAACTACTTAAACGATGTGACCATAGGGTATAACCTCGGAAGGTTATTCCCTACCTACTATGGTCACCTAATGTATTTGGTCGGATCCTAATGATCGACCAAATGGGTCGAGTTCGAAGGTATAGGCGATTTATCAGATCGCCTACCCTACGACTCTAGACAACGTGGTAATCAGTGGGCATAGTCCCAAGGGACTATGACCAACGTGATTACACTCACGTTGCGAAGTTCAAACGAACTTCGCATTGACCATTACTGGTCAACGCTGAAAGTCAAACAAAGTTTGACTTTCTGACTCTAAAAGCAGTAAAATAAGGAAAAGAACGAAAGAATACTAACCCAGGGTCCCCGAATGCTAATCCCGACTCGAGAACTCAGGTATGAAACAATGGTTTCAACTTAGAGCTCTCAAAATCAGAATTCTTGTAAGAAATAGCAATGGGGGGCATGGGGTATATATAGTTTTCGGGTAACCGCTAGGATCGTTTCTTGAATATCGTGCCACGATCCAAGCCGAACACTTGTCACAATGTTGTGGTGGCTAAAATGTTGTTCTTATCCGCTGACTAGACGATAGGAAACGTGTGGACACGAATCAATTCAGTTGCAAGTTGCAAAACAAACATTGAATCTGGTCAGAAGGGCTAATGCGGCCCGCTTTAGATTTAGGCAAACACAATGCGGGCCGCTTGGGGCCTCTGATCTGCATATAAGTTTCAGAAATGACAGTTTAGGTCCCTGCACGTGTTTAAGCCCATTTCCGGCACTTCCAAGGCCCGTAAAGCCAACTTTAAGGCCCTAAAATGTTGCCTAAACATTGTGGACATGAAACATGCTCAAAAATATGCCGGGTGTTGGTTCGTTTGGTCGTACGAACGCGATGTTCGCTTAATTACGACGGAATGCGCACAAGCGCGAAAAACGATCCAAATGACGAAACGAATGGATTTTTCTTATGCCGAACACTAAAATATAATATAGTCATGCTCACATAAATTTTTGGATGTCCGGATGTATTCAGAACGTAAGTTACGCGTAAAAATGCAAACTTGTGCACTTTTTGACGCTTATAGTCCCTGAATGCCACAAAAGTTTATTTTAGCATACCGAACACCTCAAAGCCTATTTCTAAGCTATGTAAAGGATATTTATGGTATGTTTAACTTATGGTCATGTTCCGGAATGTCTGTTACAGTTCATATTGGCATACTTTCGCAGTTTGTCAACTTTAGTCCCTGTAAGCGAATTAACTTGGTTTTGCCATACCAAAGCCTTCAAAACTTATTTCTAAGTTATGTAAAGGTTATTTAAGGTATGTTAAGCCTATTTCACTATTCCGGAGTGTTTGTTGCATTAAACTGGTTATATCTACGCATCGGTGCGCGTATAACCTTCCAGAAAGTGAATTTAGAGTTTGGAATTGAACGAGAATTGATATGTGCAAAATGATACACATATTTTTACAAATCCCAAGTATGAAATATAATATTTCATTGGTTTGGTATTTGTTTGATGGCCGTGGAGGCACAGGTGTTACACCGTTAACCCCATTTCAAAGCTCAAAAATGAAGTTGAAGTATAGGGAACTTAAAATGTGCTAAAAAATATCTCGGATGTCGGTTCGTTTGGCCGTACGATTGCGTTGTTCGGTTAATTACGACGGAATGCGCATAAGCGCGAAAAACGATCCAAATGGCGTGACGAATGGATTTTTCTTGTGCCAAACACTAAAATAAAATATTTTAGTTCTTACATAAATTTTTGGATGTCCAGATGTATTCAGAACGTAAGTTATGCGCGAAAATGCAAACTTGTGCACTTTTTGACGCTTTTAGTCCCTGAATGACCCAAAAGTTTATTTTAGCACACCGAACCCCTTAAAGCCTATTTCTAAGCTATGTAAAGGATATTTATGGTATGTTTAACTTATGGTCATGTTCCGGAATGTTTGTTATAGTTCAAATTGACATACTTTCGCAGTTTGTCAAGTTTAGTCCCTGTAAGCGAATTAACTTGTTTTTGCCATACCAAAGCCTTCAAAACTTATTTCTAAGTTATGTAAAGGTTATTTAAGGTATGTTAAGCTTATGTTGATGTTCCGGAGTATTTTTCGCATTAAACTGATTACGTTTACGCATCAGTTTGCGTATAACTCTCCAGAAAGTGATGTAGAGTTTGAAATTGAGCAAAAGTCAAAACATGAAAAATGTAAAACACAACCAAACAAACATTGGGATCAAATAACATTGTTTCATTGATAATAGAACTGTTCACAATGATTATAAGCACAGATGTTACAGATAGGGATAGTCGTTTTACTTCTCATTTCTGGAAAAGCTTCCATCAAGCTATGGGAACTCGACTAAATCTGAGTATTGCATATCATCCACAAACAGACAGACAAAGTGAAAGGACTCTCCAAACTCTAGAAGACATGCTCAGAGCATGTGTAATAGATTTTGGTGGAAATTGGGACGATCACTTACCATTAATTGAATTCTCCTATAACAATAGTTATCATTCAAGTATTGAAACTGCCCCATTTGAAGCACTGTACGGAAGAAAGTGCAGAACTCCAGTTTGTTGGGCAGAAATAGGAGAAAGTCAATTGTCAGGTCCTGAAATAGTGCAAGAGACGACTGATAAGATTACTCAAATCAAGGAAAGACTGAAGATGGCTCGCGATCATCAGAAGAGTTATGCAGATAATCGGCTCAAGCCACTTGAATTCCAAGTGGGAGACAAAGTACTATTAAAAGTTTCTCCTTGGAAAGGAGTAGTTAAATTCGGAAAGAAAGGAAAGCTAAGTCCAAGGTACGTAGGACCATTTTCAGTGATCCAACGTATAGGACCAGTTGCTTATCGTTTACAACTACCAGAAGAATTAGTTGGAGTACATGATGTATTTCATGTATCCAATCTCAAGAAATGCTTATCAGACGAATCACTGGTAGTACCTCTTTGAGATATAGAGGTAAACGAAAAGCTGAAATTTGTTGAGAAACCTCTTCAAATTGAGGATCGAAAGATCAAGTTTCTCAAACACAAACGACTAATTTTAGTCAAAGTCAGATGGGATTCAAAGAGAGGAGCTGAATATACTTGGGAGCTGGAATTAGAAATGAAGCGAAAGTATCCTCATTTATTCTAGTAAATCTCGAGGACGAGATTTTTATTAAGGTGGGGAGAATGTAACAACTCTCATTAAAAAGTCCTAAATTATTATTTTAATTGTCCAAATAGGAAACCCTAATTGAGAAACCCAAGTAATTCTGAACAAACCCTAAAATTTCCAGAACAATCGGAATCAGGATTAGGGCCCCTAAAACTCAGGGGGGGGGGGTAAAACCCTAGTTATGATTATCTAAATAAAATGTTGTTGAAACTGAATTTGCATGCAATGTTGACTCACCTAGGCTACCTGAGACACGAGGCTACCCTAGGCTAGGGGGTATGCCCCGCGACACGCGACAGGGACGGAGGAAACCTCCGCGACACGCTGGGGGTGTCAATTTGGGGTATAAATACAGGGGCTTGGGACTTGAATTGTTTGCATATTTCGACGTTAAAACTCGCTTCATACACTGAGTTATCGTAGAATTATTACAAAAACACACACGATTCACGAAGTGCTGCCGCAATTCGGGGTAATAACTCGATCGTTGATACGATTCAATGTCCGATCGATTAAACTATCCAATGGAAGTTTAAGTGCTGCCCACATTAGGGTTTATGCTTTGTCATTCGTTGTTAATTCAATGGATGTTTAAGTATCGCACTTTGTCATTCAATGTGAGGGTTTAATCTCGTGAGTTATCGTAAATGCTGTATTAAGTTACTAACCTAGTTTGTGTGCATTATTATTTAAACTAGGTTATCAAGGCTAATCAGTAGGCTAAGCTCTGTTCAAAATTAAATCTGCAATGTGAGTCATTCTCTTTTTATCAAATTACTTTCAAAAGCATGTTTATTTTCAAAGTTATAATTACAGGGATTAAGTCTTTGTAATCACCAAATTACAGCCGGTATGTGGGGTTTTGTATACATTACTTGATAATCGTCACCATTGGGGCAGCCAATGGGGGATATGACCATAGTCACAGATCCGGTCGAGTGACAAATACCGTGGGTAGTTGGTTTGATATCAGGAACATTGTAATCGCTCTTAATACTGTAAAGTATAACAAAAGTGTCGTTTTATTAAAAAGAATGATTCACTCAGTATTTCCCGCTGACAAAACCTTTTTCAAACATGTTTCAGGTGATCTGTTGTGATCCAGGAAAAGTGCCGTGAAGCACTACAAGCTTAAGAAAGTGGCTCAGTATAAAAATAAGGAAACTTGTTTTATAAAATAAAAGATTTCTTTGTGAAATCTCAAGATTGTAAATTACCGGGTTTATCCCGAGTTGTGAAATAAAATCGGGAAATATTCCAGTTTTTAAAAGATCCTGAAGAAACTTCCGCTGTTAAATAAATATCACGGGATTTTCTGTTCCGCGGCTCCTGAAACGGGTTAAACCGGGTCGGGGGCCGTGACACCTATCCTATATATGACTCGATACAAGACGAAGTCCACAGACATAGTGCACTAACAGGCTCGGACAACAGTTCGGTCGGATGGTAATCCGATCGGAAAGCCAGTTCGTGCGGATGACAATCCGTTCGGATGGTTATCTGGTCGGACGGTAGTCCGGTCGGATGACTATTCGAGTGGATTGTTTCTTCCTATGAGAAGGATGTGTTTGTGTATGATGGCTTGACCTTTGAAGTTTTCGTTGTAGCATTTTGAAAAACATTGAAGTATCTCTACCTTTCAAGTCGGTCGATCGGATGGTCAGTCATGCGGATGACAATCCGCTCGGATGGTTATCCGGTCGGACGGCGACTCAAGTGGCGAGGTTACCCAGTGAGAACAAATTCACAGCAGGGCGGTCACTCGGTCGGATGCCCATCCGAGCGGGTGGCAACCCTGTTGTTGAACATGTTGAAAATTGTTTAAGTGTTAAAGTCCAAGTATCTCATGATCCGAAGGGTAATTCGGTCGGATGGTAGTCCGGTCGGATAGTAACTCGTTCAATACTCAGACTTCAGATAAAATTGGTTAAGTGTGGGACCCAAGATGTAGGTCGTTCGGACAGCCGGCCGCTCGGATGGCTATCCGTTCGGACAGTAGTCCGGTCGGATAGCACTCCGTCCTGGTCGTTCCGTTCGTCTTACACTTGGTCGTTTTGATTGTTTGTCGTGTTATCGAGACGTTTTGACAACGTGTTAATCAACAGGACCCCATCTTGACCCAAGTGACCTGATCAAACTGGAATCACCCGAGTTCGACCAGTTAATCGGTTCAAGACGGTTGTTCTTGGTTAACCCGAAGTCGGTGGTCTCGTGAGTAGAATCCTGGTCTTGAGCTAGCACAACACCGCGAATGAGTAGAAGACTAGAACAAGGTCCGATTCTATCGGTTTTGAGTGCATTGAGTGTAAAAGAGTTGAAAGAAAGTTAGAAACCATCTTTCAATCCTTTTTCACCACGGATGTGTTTAGATCTATGCAAGATCTTTGTATACTTGTGTGGAAATCGGTTAGATCGAAGTTGTTCTTGGTGGGTTGAGGCCAAAACATGAAGTTTATAAGTACACCATGATGACGTCATCCTAGAACACCTCAAATCTAGTGATTTCGTGGTTAAAAGTTAAGATTCAAAAGATAGAAAGGTGTAGGAGTGCGTATAGATTAAGGAAGTACAAGATTTAGGACGAGATCTTACCGGAATTGGGAGAAATCGAAGAAAAGGTAAGGTGCACGAGCTGTTCGGACGTCAGTTGCCAAAAGTGGTAACTATGAGAGTAACATGGGGTATTTATAGGATTCCCAAAATGGAAAGGGGCAGGTCGGTCGGATGGCATCTCGCCCGGATGACTGTCCGATCGGATGTCATCTCGGTCGGATGGCAACCTGGTACCACTATCAAGTGGCAGCCCGGTCGGATGGCAATCTGACCGGATGGCACTTGGTTCGGGTGTTTGGCGTGACGATTTTTGTTGTTTCGATTTCGATCGTTTCGATGCGATAGTTTTTCCTAGTCAAATTACTTTTAATCCCAACTACTCATATCTTGCACTATCTCTTCTCCACTAATTATCATACCTTTTCGATTGCGATTAAGTTCGATTGCGATTGAGTTTCGATTGATTACTACACATAACATAATTTAAACATGCACAAGTAACACATAAGGTACACACACACATATACAACAACAACCAGAATGCATATTTCGAGTTGCGAGTGCGATTGCGATTCGATGTTGATTAAGTTAGATTGACTAGCGTTTAATTGACTTTATCGCATTGTTACTTCCTATAGTTTACAGTCGTACGTCGATTAAATAGCGAATAACACACGTCGATTGATGTGATTATTGACACTTACTCCACATAATACAACTAAATCGAAAATAAAATAGACTAATTACAAGTCAAAGAAGTCAAAACAGGAATTGAGTTAGAAGAGACAGATCGCAATTAGCAATCTTGTCTTCCTTTGACTTCAATCTTGACTTTGACTTTGACTTCGGAAACACGGGGTGTTACAAATATATAAACCATATTTATTTTTATAAGGGCGAATTCGTGTTGTTTGATATTTGAAATAAATATAAACTATATTTATTTTTATAAAACGATTCCGGATTGTACGATACTTGAAAGAATTGTCGAAAATAATAAAAGAATTGGAAATATTATATCACGTTTTATTTTATAAAAGCATTGTCGGAAATAATATCCAAATTGTCGTTTTCGTGATGTTGTAAAGTGTTGTCGTAAGTAGTTACATACTTGTATTTGCTTTTATAAAAGATTATTTGGATCCGATAGTTTGTTTTATAATAAAACGCGCTTCGTTTTTACGGATTTTCTCGAAAAACGGGCAGAGTTTCCTCTGTTTTTGGACGCCCCCGACAACACAAGTTGTCGTTATTTATCAAGATTCAACAATTTTCCAATTCACGACATATGTATAACCGAATTATATAATCAAGATAATATGTAAATCCAATTAATATCATATAAAAGTTTCATTATTTGATACGATTTTGAGAGCTCGATTTCGCATATAATAATAACAAATGAATGTAAATAATAATCGTCATAAATCCTTTACCGAGTCTTCGCGTGTCGAAACATCGAACCATTTGACTTAGTTGACCGGGTCAACTGGGTTGACCGGGTCAACTGGGTTGACCGGGTCAACTGGGTTGACCGGGTCAACTGGGTTGGCCCGCTGAATTGACTCGCCGCGTTGACTGGGTTGACTCGGTTGACCGAGTTGACCGAGTCAACCGAGTTAACTGGGTTAACTAGGTTTGACCCGGGTTGACCACTTTGACCTGTTGACCTTGTCTGACCCGAACCTGTAGCCTCGAACCTGAACCGATATCCAAATCCCGCTCCAATGTGAACCATGTGAGTCGAAAATCAACAAGACAAGAGCCGAACAGAACTAGATGCACCGAGAACCACCATCGGGGCCGCTGACGTGGCTCCGTCCGTCGGCCGGCTGCCATCATCATCTTCAAGATCATCATCATCATCAACAATACAGCAACATCATCATCATTAACAAAATGAAAAGGGGTGACTGGAGATTAACCTTACCGGAGATATCATCGTCATCGCTACCGCATCGCCGTGAAACCCGACGGACCGAAGCAAGGACCACCGGTTCGAGACAGGGACCACCGGTTCGAGACAGGGATCGCTGGTTCTCTCTCTCTCTTGACTCTCGGTCTCTTTCTCATCGCCTCTTTCTCTCTCTCTCTCTCTCTAACTCTCCTCTCCGTCTCTCTGTCTCCGCTGCGAAACCACGCCGCCGCCGGAACACCTCGCCGGAGGGGGGGGGGGGGCTGTCGGAGGTCAAGGAGCAAAGGGGAGGGGTGTCGCCATCAAGTTTCACCACCGCCGCCACTGGTTTGCCATCATCGTCGTGTGCTACCACCGGAGAGTGGTGGCCATCTGTTTTTCGTCGGAGCCGAGAGAGGCGAGAAGGGGGGGGGGCTGTGGCTGGGTTGGGTCTTGTTTGTGAGGAGAATAATTTCTCTGTGTTTGATTTTGGGTTATGTATGTGTGTTAAAGACTAAAGTGTATAAATAGAGAGAGATGAGAGGAAATTTGAGGGTGTGTGTGTTTGTATTGTCTGCACAATTGAAGTATAAGGGAGGGGTTAAGGGTCTTTTATAGAGATGTTGAGATCTTGTAGAGATCTTGTGTGTTCAACTTTGGAGACAAGATCTCTTGAAGAGATTTTGTATAGATCTTCAAGCAACCCAAAATATACAGTTTGGTTGTGTGTATGTATGTCTGTCTAAGGTTTTCCCAAATGAGGGATATGGTACACTAAGATATATATATATATATATATATATATATATATATATACACTTAGAGTTTTAGTTAGTGGGCTTTGGGCTTGGGCCCAAGGCCCACAAACCCAATCCCCGAGTTTAAGTGACCCGTAATTTCTACGAGACCCGATATCGCGACCCAAACTCCATAAGCATAACATATTTGTGTAACATCCATATTTGTCGGCGTTGTCAGTATTTCGTACGGTTTCATTTCGTTATCGTTTGATGTTCCGCAGATTCCACGCGAATCTTCATACGCGTACTGTAAGGTCGGATAAACGTTCCTAGGCACTCCAAAGGTCTAATTAAGTTAATTTGTGCTGTAAACACTATTTATTATCGCGTTAATCACCTGCTAATCATGTAATTAAGAGTCGTAAATCACCGGTTGTCACAATATTTTCTAACCATTGTAGATAACTATAGTCGTGCGGTTTGGGTGTTCCTTTTAAAACACAAAAATGAGGCGAGCGACTGCTTAATTTATTTCACATATTTGTAAAAACTCATTTTTTGCAAAACCGTCAAATGCATCAGTGTGATAATGGTGGAGAGTTTACATCTAACCAAATGCTCAACTTTTACACCGATTATGGGATTCTTTTTGAAACAACTTACCCACCTACACCTCAACACAACGGTGTAGTGGAAAGAAAGCATCCTTCTTGAGACGACCCGCTCCCTAAGGTTTGAGACCAAGTTATCTAAATGATTTTGGGGGGAATGCGTTTTACCCGCTTCTTAGATAAAGATGATGGAGTTTTTGCTTTTCCACCTTGGTACTACGAAGATCATGATAACAAAACGTTGGGCCAAGGTGAGGAAACCGAACACATTGAATAAAGTGAACACGAAAATAACCATCTGATATGCATGGTACAGAAGAAGCCACACAAACAGAAGAAATGCATGATGAAACTTTTGAAACCGAACCACTTGTAGGGTTACACCCCGAACCCGTCACCCGTGAAAAAAGAGAAAGGGCTAGATCTAAACGCCTCGATGGATATGATGTGACACTCCCACATTCACTCGACCATGCACCATCCTATTCCAATCAAGGCTCTTCAAGGGTACATCCTATGGCTCATTATATTTCTTATAATAAATTTTCTCACTCTCACAAAGCATTTGTATCGGCTATCGATAAAAATGATGAGCCCAAAACTTTTAAGCAAGCTGTGTAGGATGAGAACTGGAAGAATGCCATGAAACTTGAAATAGAAGTTCTTGAAACCAATGGAATATGGACCCTTGAAAACCCACCCAAAGGAAAGAAAGCAATTGATCAAAGTGGGTATACAAGGTTAAATATAAGCCAAATGGGGACGTTGAAAGATACAAGGCGCGTCTAGTTGCTAAAGGCTTGATATAAATAGAGGGTGTCGATTTCCACGATACATTTGCACCAGTTGCCAAGTTAGTAACTATTCGAACCATTTTGGCAATTGCAGTAGAAAGAAATTGTCTAGTTCATCAATTGGACATTAACAATGCATTTCTTCATGGAGATTTGAACGAGGAAGTCTACATGAAGATCCCTTAAGGTTTCAAGAAAGACAATGGAAACAAGGTGTGTCGGTTGAGAAAGTCCCTATATGGCCTTAAACAAGCATCAGGAAATTGGACACTTGTCAAACTCTAAACACATTATAGGACACTAATCAACTCCTAAGACACCTATGAACATTTGTCTTGCCTATGTTTTGCCACCTATCTTTTCCTTTGCCACACTTCTTCTAGTGTTGACACCTCAATGGAGACTAATCACATTCTTAGGCTTCCATGGACACTTGTCTTAATCTCCTTAACCTCCCTTCACTATAAATATCACCCTTTGATCACCATTTTATTCTTACCATCTCAAAATACAAACACTTCACTTAGAAGTCTTATAAAGAGTTTATTCCTTCTTACTTTGAGCTTTCTCTTCTAGTCCTTTGGAGAAGTCCCCTAAAGTTAGAAGCTCCTTTCCTTTAGCTCTTTCAATAAACAAATAGTTTCGTAGCTTATTTCCGTCCAACCCCGTATTTTTACACATAGTAAAAATACAAACGGGAACAAATAAGTGTTTTTCCTGTTTTGGACAGATTCTGTGTTGTCACTTTGAACGACCATAACTTGGTCAAAACTTAACAAAATGAAGTAAACTCTTACTTCAGGATTAAGTAAAGTGAAAACAAATTTCATTGATATAATATACACTTAAAAACACTCTCGTTTGGACCCTCAACCGTTTAAAACTAAAACCGTTTAAAACTAAACTGAAGGTCAAAACTGAACGATCTGTAAAGATCCGCAATTTTGGCCATTTTCTGGGTTCCAAACAGAAAAACTTTCTAAATGAAAGTTGTAGATCACGTTCTAATTTAGTTGACTGGAAATTTTATAATTTTTCAATGTCGTTTACTATTTTTAAAACGTAAAACGAATCAACACAAAATGCTGTCAAAATTTATATTTCCTAAAAATCTAAACATTTTCAATTTACCAATGGCCCTTTTAACCTATACTTTACACAAAAATCATCACAACAAAACCTTAACAAATAATCCTCATGATTAGAGAGAGAAAGAAGAGAGAGATAGAGAGACTAAAGAGAGAGGGGGGGGGGGGGTCTGAGTTTATATATTTTGTATTTTTTAATTAGCATGTATTTTAATTAAACGGATAAAATTACAAAAGTACCCTCATGTACTTACTAAAATTACAAAAATACCCCGATTTAACAGAAAAATTTAACTATGTTAGGTTCAAAGGGCATATCGTGCAAGATTTTGAAACATTAAGGACATAACTTGTCAACTTTTGCGCTAAAGGACAATGCCTGCAATTTGATGTAAACATAAAAGACACAAGTTGTAATTTACTCGTGAATCATATAATGAGGTTTAATGGATGTTGATCATCCTACCTCCTTGCGTGACCATCTCATGGTGCCTTACTTTACATTTGACTATAATATATAATGTATCCTCTAAATTCCGAATCCAATCCATCAATCAAATCCATAACTCACACATCTTCGTTTCCCCTTCTTAGGGTAACTTCGGTGTTCTAAAACTCAAGACTTGCTAAACTTACGTACGTGGAATTACTTCAAAAACCGTGAGTATATTTGAATCCTCCTTTTACATTTTAATCACTTTTGGGGTGTAACATGTATGACTTAATCAAACACACTTATGCGCACAATCAAACTTACGAAATTCACTCAATCCATCAAACATACTATTTGTTATGCTTAGGTTATTCATGCTAGATACTCAATCATTCATACATGCAAACTATTTGTCATTAACTTTGCGCAAGCCTAGCTTAATATGCTAGCGCTATAGGAGTAGCACACCACCCTTAGGAAGGGTTTATTATAAGTATTCAATCGTAGAACGGTCTTGTCATTGCGATGACAAGATTACACTTGTGGAAACTATGGTTTGACACTTAGGCTGTGCATGCTAGTATGTAATTTAACTTAGTATGCAAAATGCCATGTTGGATTTGAGACAAACTTTTATACGTATGCTATGTAATCAAACTTGTATAGTCGCCAACTTTTGTTGATCTTTATTTTAATACATGTTGTAGGAAATGGATGATGACGTGCAAGAAAGCTACTTAGGGTGAACTAGAAACACACCTAATATTTTATGTTGTATTTCCTTGTTGTTTGATTACGTTATGAACAAGTTGTTGTAATTTCCTTTCTAGTGTTGTACTTTTTTTTAGAAATGAAATGAAATTTGGTTACTGAAATTATTGTCACAACTAGTCGTTATGAAGTCTCGTCAAATATGGTGTTTGTGTGTTGTTTATCGGTGATCAAAATAGGCTAGGGTTGATACATATTATTTCATTGTAAGAGTTGAAATTTGGCATGGACGCAATAAAAGAGGGAATGACCCAATGAAGAAATTGAGATATTATCAAATGCTTAAACTATAAAGCCAAACACCTTTTTCATATGGTGACTATAAACAGGGGCGTAGCTTTCAGGGGGCGCCTCCCCGAACTTTTCGCTCAGAAGTGTTATGTATGTACGTTTCATATAGAATTTTTTTTAGGTATATACGTTTTCAACCCCTGGTTTTATAAAAAAATTACTTAAATATAATTTTTAGGATTAGTGACTTCCGACTCCCCGGTGGAAATTTTCAAGCTTCGCCATTGACTATAAATATGGCAGGTTGAGCCAAAGTAGGAAATATGAAATTGTTTTGAGTACATAATTGACCTTCTAAATGGTGTGAATTACTCGAATCAAAGAACACGTTTTACCTAGAAAATTAAATTTATAAAAATTGGCATTTATGTCGAGATTGGGGCTCCAAATGATGGAATTTGGGTTCCACATCTAGAACAAACTGCTTATTTTTTATTTTATTTGCTCATAGTTCAGCTCGTCGAGATCTCTTTGTCCATTACTTATGGTCTTGTAACCCTAAACGTGGCCCAAGTTATGCCTCATTTGCCTCTGTTTAGCTTGTTCAAGTATGAGTCTGCTAACTTTTGGGTTAGCTTCACATCAACCATATCGAGTTATTGGTTAACCTACATAGTGGCAGATGTAATGTACAAGGAGGGGTTGCACGAGTTACCTCTCAACTTTGTCGGCGGAGTGTAAAATTAGTGCAAAAAACTATTTTCTCTACGTTTTATTTATCGGGGATACCCCTAACCAAATATTAGGATACCCCTAGATCTATTTTTTTATGGGAACCCCAGAACTTGTCTTCTAGATCCGCCAATGGACCTACACATACTACTATATATTTATTTTAATAAAATGAAACTTTACACCACTCTTACCATGTTTGACCTGTTTGACACGTTCTTTGTTTGCCATTTTTTTATTCTACCTATAATTCTATATAATACAACCCATGTTCAAATCATAATTCATAAGTAAATGAGTCAAAATTGTCACCTTTAATATCTATATAATGCATTAGGAGTTGAATGTAAACAGTAATGGGGACATTGGTGGAGTTGGAGAGAGCATATATGTGGTGAGCTGGGAGAAGCATATGTATATGGGTGTGGTACCGGACCCTGATATTTTAGCTAGAAGTTCGGGTGAGACGAGGCTGAGTGACTTTCTGCTATGGCAAACGACAATGCATGTTGTATTCGGCAAAAGCGTTTCGGCCAGAGATTGTTGGGAATTTAGAAATCAACGGATAATCAGAGAAGCGTGTAATCAGTCTCAGATCAAATTATTTTGTTGGTTCTCCAGAATAATTCAATCGAATACAACTCTGAATTCGAGAAATTGAACAACAATATGTGTGTGTATGAGAATTCGTATTGTATTAGGCAAAAGCGTTGCGGCCAGAGATTATTGGGGAATTTAGAAATCAACGGATAACTAGAGAGGCGTGTAATAATTCTTAGATGAAATTATTTTAATGGTTCTCCCGAATAATTCAATCGGATGCAACCCTAAATTCGAGAAATTTAACAATAGTATGTGCGTGTGTGTGAGAATTTCTATAAACCAGAGAACTGTGACCAAAAACCAATTATGAATTTTAGGGTTAAGGATTAGTAACTTCCATTAGGCAGTTATCTTTTATTTTAGATAAAAAGACTCCAAAATGCCTTCTTTTTATTTCGAAAATAATGTCCAAATTCTGTAAAATTTAATTTCTAAGGCATTTTTTTATAAAACAATTTAATCAAAATAAAAAAATTCCAAGCTTCACCCCAGCAAGGGGGCTCTGCCCCTTGGACCCTGCTCCCAGGGGCACTGCCTCCCGGACCCCCCGCCAAAGGGGCGTTGCCCCCTTAGAACCCCCATTCGGGGCTGCGCCCGAACACCCAGGATTATAAACACTCGAACAAGCGTACACTCCCGCACTTCCTAACTTGTTCAATGTATATTATAATTTCTTTTAGTCACCAAGTTAATCCCGATTACACTAAAATATCTAACAGAGATGGGCTTATGACATCTCGTTTTGGAGACTTTGAAGTTTCAAAGGAGTTATTATTACTAGGAGAAGAACAAGAAGTTGGATTGATGCATGTTTGAAGTTTGTCTAAGACGTTTCGAATAAGTTGTCGTAATGTGTTTGGCTAAACAAGGACTTTTAATGAACAATGTTTAATGACTATGAAAATTGAAATTACAGGTAGAACCAAAGAAGATACAGTTACAGAACTTACAATATGACCAATGAACAATATGAGCTATATCAACTATAAAATCAGCGTGTTGGTTTGTTCAGCCGGGGTCTGTTGCAGAAAGCCCGACCATTAGCCAGAACACATTTTATTATCACTATACTCATTGTTGCCCACAAAATAGAAAGGGGCAATTGCCAGAAATCATTCCCAACTGCATAACATGTAACATCAATGAGTTTTATTTTGTTGAAAATGATCATTATTTCTTTCAAAAAGTAAAAGAAAGATTTTTATAACTCACCTTGCATAAGTGACAACAATGCGAAAACGATGCCCATCAGTATTACTCCTAAAACAAGAGGGAAGAGTGGCTGCAAAAACATTAACTCCATGTAAGTGATTATTGATGCTAATCACTTGTATTAACAATGGCAACAAATGGTTTTTAGTAATTAATAGTTAATAGTTTTGTGATTAACTAATATTTAGTTGTAATGATCAAGTGTACGTAGGGGTATAAACGAACCAAGCGAACACGAACGAGGCCATGTTCGTGTTCGTGTGTTAAGGAAATGCCGATGTTCGTGAACTGTTCGCGAACACATGTCGAACAAAAGTTTATGTCCGTGTTCGTTTGTTAAGAAATTTTAGTTGTTCGCCAACAACTCATGAACACGGTCAAAACAGTTCATGAACACGGGTCGCGAACACAAACAAACGCAAACGAACACAAATGAACATCAAGCTTGAAATTAATAAAAAAAACCACCTTAACCTTATAAATATGACATAAGCATATAGTCAAATACAACCATTAAATGATAAATCAAGAATTCAAGACACAAGAAGTCTAAAACAAGCACCATACGATAAATCAAGTTTTACTAACTTAAGACATAATTATCTAGAGTTACTTAGACATATCCCAAAAAAGGTCTTTAGTGTCCAACTTCTTCATATGTTTACATAAGGGTTTACATTTTACTATTTTTTAAATGTAATTATTAACTAACATTTATGGAGGAAAGTAAAAAGGGGGAAAAAGTAAAAATTAAGAGGGAAAGTGAAATATTAGAAAACATTAAAAACTTAACAAATTAACATAAACAAACGAATATGAACAAAAGTAAACAAACATATTACCGAACATTCACGAACGAGACCTTTGTCCGTGTTCGTTCATTTAGTTAATCGAACAAAATATCTTGTTCGTGTTCGTTCATTAACTAAACGAACGAACATAAACGTTTACGAACTGTTCGCTGAACGTTCAGTTATCTTACAGCCCTAGGTGTACGGTACTCACTGCAATAGCTTCCATGCCTTCTTTTTTCAACCCAGGTGCCCTGTCTCGAGAAGTAGAAACAATATAATTCCCTTGCACCAAATCGACCGAATCCTACATAATTTAAAAATAAATACATTAGTAATTAATTAAAATGTATCAAGTTAGATGATAGATAAAAGGTATATCAAACCAAAACACCTCTATTTACTATAGAAACTGAAAATTAACGCGCTAACCTGTTTTGTACCATCAACAAAGTTATTGAGGTAATAGCGCATTAGGGCATTCCAGCCGTCTATAAGAATTCCCTTGATCGTCCTATAACCAAATCTAAAAGACAAAGACCAGTACAATGTGTATTAGTTCCAAATTGACAAGTTTTGACTTGTTACCCAACCCGCCCAATTGTGATTCTGTTTTGTATTTTTAAGAAATATCAAAAGCATTTATTTTAAGAAATATCATTTTGGTTATATCAAAATCACAAGGAAAATTCATGTTGTTGTACCTGACAAAATCACCTTTTAGAGCAGGCGTCCCCGAATACTGGATGCTTATATCATCTCCGTGATTAGCCCATACTGTTGGAAACATATCCCATCAAGATAATTTATATAACTTAGAGCATCCACAATAGGGTGTTTTTTTTCTCATTTTTAGCCTCCAAAAATGCCAAATCGTCAGGTGTTACTATTGTGGAGCTCGTTTTTGGCATCTGTTTTTGGGTTGTAGCTCTTGGCAAAAAAAAAAAAAAAAAAAAAAAAGACAAATTGGATTTGAGTGGGGGCCACTGTACCAATAATATAAAGTGTGGTGATAATGTATCAATGTTTTAATTTTTTAAGGTTTCTTATTGGGTGTGCTTTAAATGTTTTTTTAACACGTTTTTAGTGTTTTTAAATCTCCTTATTGTGGATGGTATTAGTACAAAAAGCTAAAATCTGACACTATGATATACATATTTTGAAGCAATCATCAAAACTTGGATATGTGCTAATGGTTTCTTCTGCATCAAATATACCAAGCCTTTGAAGTTGATATTCCATCATTTTTCTCCCAATCATACTCTGCACGAACACAAAAGTACAGTTTACATATGAACAAAGACAATAAATAAAAACTCTATAGTAATTATATGTGAAATCAATTTAAATTACATTTTATCTAAAACGGTTCAGATAAAAAAAATGTAGAAAAAAAGAAGGAATTTCGGTCGAAAATCACCCAAGTGTATATTTAACGAGTACAACATTCTAAAATTGTTTTAATTATAAAAAAAATATAATATACATGTTGTATCAATCAATTATATTTGGTGGTTTTAATAAATGGTCAAAAGATGGTTGAGTCAAGAATTACCCATAAACGAGCTACCTATTTTGCCACCTCTAAGAGTAATATACCTGTGTGACGTTTGTACGGTCTAAACAATCTATACAATTAGTCCGCACGATTCCAATTTGTGTATCACTTTTTTCGCCCTTGTCATTTAACAAATAGTACCTACCAATTGAAAATAAAGTAACTACATTGTGCTCACAACCAAAGAGTCAAAAGTTCCTTAGGAATTGACCACAACAGTAATAATATCCTTAAGAATATATTCTTACCTATTTTTAATGAGAAAATCCTCAATTTGATCATATAGGATACTTAGCTGCTCAAAATGAACATGCCCACAAATCTTATGGAAGTCAAAGTGATGGTATCTGCAGACATAACAGAAAATATAGTAAGTCATATATGAAAAAAATTGGAAATCTTAGATAAAAATCTACCTCAAGTCATCGTTAAGAATATTCTGCACTGAAGTGGCAAACGTTTCAGTCAAGCGTCCTTCATCACCATGCTATAAAAAAAAATAATATGTGCAATAAATCCACATAAAATAACAAGAAAAAAAGTGGCGATGTTGACATATTTACTTATGAATGAGTCGGCTTGGGTTTAATGTTTATTTATATCCGGTCAAAAAGGTAAATTTAAAGAACGGGTCAAAAGAGCCAAACAGGCCAAACAGGTTGAAAGTTGTCCAAAGAGATATTTTAAATTCTTTAAACCTCTTACTCGTTTCACTCAAAACATAAAATAATTAGAGAAATAATATAACTTTTGTAATGACATTACTATACCGTATTGACAAGATCAATGGCCAAAACATTTCCATATTTCTTCCTTAAGTCGAAAAAGTGGCTCTCAGCAACTCGAGGCTGCAGCGAAAAGTATAGACTAATTAGGAAATACAAAATGCATGTGAAAATAATAGTTAACACCCAATTAAGCAATCGTTATACACTCACTGCTATCTCGGGTTTCAGAATGTCAAACTTTGGCTTATATGACAAATCAACAATTTGATCCCAGAGAAAAGGGATCGACCCTCGGACCTACAAACAGAAAATCTAAGAACCAGTATCTATAATGATTAAATCAAAAGAATATGCAAGATTTTAATATTAATGATAACCGGTACAAAACTTTACCTGTACAAATGATGCTGTGTACCCTTTGAATTGTAATATTTGTTCACTTTCCACAAAATTTGCTACGTACCCATCTGCATCCGCTCCTCTTCTCCACATCCGAGTCCCTATTCATACTCCGTTCTTAATATTTGGATAAACAGATAATGCTTCCGATTAAGTGATTAAACCTCAAACAACAAATGCACATGTACAACATATTTTATAATGTTGGTTATTTAACAATGCATAATCACTTTTGAAATGCATTAAGAGAACATAGTGAAGAATATTAGGGACCATACCATTTCTCCTAGTACACCTCCTTGCTATCAGGGTGACATCTATAATATCTTTGCCTATTGCTACTTCAAAGCTCTGAAAAGCTGTTAGAAAGTTAAGGAAATGAAATAAACACTTCTTTATATTAAAAAAACAAATACTTCTGATAAAAAAATAAAATAAAAAGATACTTCCTTGAATAACAGGAAGAATGTATGCATCCAGCTTCTGCAAATGTTGTCAGGAATATGAAAAGTTTTCAGGTCATTGTGTTTAAAATGTGTTTATGAAATAGAAAGTCAAACCTTGTTATCTATAAGAAGCTCCAACATATAGTTATTCCATAGGAACCGTGGCTCTGCCTGTGTCAAGGAAATTCCAACATGTATTTCATTGATAACGGGTCGAATGTGGAAGGAAAATTAGCTAAAAAGAAACAGTAGTCTAAACTCTAAAGTATATACAAAATGGACATAAAAAGTGATGGGCTTAAACCGGCCAGACCCATTTTTGCCCATCCCGCACAATACATACCTGCCTCCAGAGAGGAAGTCTGGTTGTTTCTTCACCCAAGTCATTCAACCGTTGGGCGCTGCAAAAAGGCAAAAAAGTAAGGGTTGTTCAAAAAGCTCGCGGCTCGCTCGAAATTGGCTCGTTTGTAAATGGGCTGAGCACGGGCCAAGGTAAGCTCGGTTTGGTGGCTCGCTCGTTAGGCTCATTTTAATTAAAACCCAAATTTTAATATATTAAAATTATAACCCAAATTTTTATTATATATAAATTATAATTTTTTTTTAATTCTTTTGTGTAAATATGTGTAGAAATATAAAATTAATTTTCTTTAAAAAATGCGCGGCTTGATGAGCTGGCTAGAGCACAACATTTCAGCTCATAAAGATAAATGAGCCGAGGGGTTATGCTCACTTTAGCCTGGCATGGCTCGTCTCGTCTCGTTTACAGCCCTAACAAAAGTCATCATTCACATTCGAAAAAATCCTTATTTTTTCGTAAATATGGAGAAAAAGCAGACCTTAGCGTTATATTGACATCATATGAAAAATAAAGTCCAGGTGTTTTTTCTGCAACTTTTAATAGACTATAAAACTCTGACTCCATCTTCTGCAAGGAATGGAAAAGGTTACACAAATCTCATAAGCTAATCACCTAAAAAATCATTTCACCTTTTCATCGTGGGATCCTTTCGGTGAACGATCACACGCAAAGACTTTTAGCGACAACACTTTGTAGATGGGATGGCCTAAGAATGATCCAACACATTCACGTTCGGTTATAACTATTAAATACGATCCTGCCAACATATAGAAACAGTTTAAGATAGTTGTATAGATGAAAGCTTTACTGTATAAAAAACAAGTTACAATGCTTAAAAAATCATCTGACCTGCCACAAGCTTTAGCATCCCAATAACACCATAAATTGTCTGGATTTTCGGGACACGAACAGTGGTACAATGTGGGACTTCATCTACATAAACAAAAGTTGTATTAGCATGTTTGATATGGAGGCATGGAGCTAATCCAAGAGTTGACAGGAGCAAAAGGGTAACCAAGTGGGCTAGAAAAGGGACGCCAACTTAAAACCGACATAACTTTTGATCCTTAAGGATTATGGGGAACTTAGACTAGTAAAATATGGACGGAATTAGTGTAACGGAACGGACATTGTGACAAATGCGATAGGCGGTTTACCCCAACTATTGGACCAAATTTATCTACTTTGATTGATTTCATTTCTTTCGGTTAAATTGGATTTCAATAATCCAAACTATGACCTAGTGGCTGATACTAATTCATATTGGTAATGTGACCAATGACACTCCTAACTTTCAGTTCATCATCAAGCGCAATCTCACTCTAACGGAGACGTAATTGTGCTTGCCCTTCACAACAGTTTACATCATTTTGATCGGTATAAAAGTCAATTAATCGCTCATTAAGGGCACACAAAGTTACTTTTTCATTATTTGGCAACAAAAGTGAAAGCCAGGAGTGCTATTAGTCATGGTGTCAGAATAAATTATTATTGACCAAAGGGTCATAGTTTAAATTATTAAAATCCAATTTTTTTTTTCTCATTTGTAAAACGCGTGTATCGTACATGTTATTAATTCATCCTTTTATTTAGTCATCTGATTAAATTACAGGCTATTAATTTCAATTCTCAAATTGAGATTTTCCCAATTTAAGTGTCTTGATCAGTTATCACAATACCGGTAATCATCTTGAATCAAACAAATAAATCATAAGTTGCAAATCTGAGAAGAACAAACAAACAAACAAACAAACAAACAAACCAAGAAGAGTGATGGAGCCATCATGATTAACAGCCAAACAAGAACCAGAAGAACCATCAATGGGTTCTACAACATATTGATCAGGTAACTCCCATAATCTCATGCGGGAATACAGCTTTGCGGTATGATCCATCTTCTCCATCCTTTATCTTCTTCGATTATGGATCCGTATTGTATTATTTCGATTGAATTCGTAAAGAAATTTTGGTAAGATAGGTTTAAAAATGGAAAGGGGGAGAGTGAAGAAGACCCCCCAATTGTTGTTAACAGAAAAGTGCTTAGATTTAGGAAATGTTGTATGGATTTTGAAGTTAGTTATGGTTGTTAGATTGAGCTCCCTATTTATGCATCTACTTGGGCATGTGTCATATGGTGATTGCCTAAGCAATGACTTTTCACTAAACACCCTCAGAGCATCCGTAGTGGACGAGCGAATGATGTCGGTGGGCCAACGTGGCATGAACATGCGAAGGGTAGGTTTTCAAGGCAAACTATAGCTGGATAATTGTTACGAGAGAGGCACAAAGAGAAAATATGAAAAGCGAGAGCATTGCGACTCTTTTAAGAATTGTATCGGTTTGGGGTTTAGATTTTCCACGTATATTACTTTCAAAATACTAATTAATTATTTAACATTACAAGCTTCCTGATTTTGTGACCGAAAGCATCATGTACCGTTTGAGTTAAGTAATTAAAAAAAAAAAAAAACAAATCAAATACTGTAAAAACAGTTGTAACAATAACAATATATATTATAAAATTAAAAGTTATTCATTATTGTAAATTGGGAATTAAAAAAATAACATGTTCAACATTGGTTGTTCACACATTTTGAACCACCATTGTAGTAAGTAAACTTTTTTTCTAAACCACCCCCTCAGTTGTTAATACCAAGCCCAAAGTTTATGTTAGCATAAACTACACTCATTATTGTTGTGCCTCATCTACAACAAACTTTGCTGGCTCACACTTTGCTGCATACCCAAACTTTGAAGTGTTGTACTTCCTATAAACTCCTGTTAATCTCCCTGTTCCTGCCTTTTGATGGTATCCCACAATCATCCTTGAACATTCCCTATAACAAAGTCAACAAAAAAAGTCAACAAAACCATAAATTTATCTTAATGAGTCAGTCAACAAAACCATGATGTATGGGCTTACAGAAGCTGATGTTCAGAGTAGTTTGTGTGCCATTCACACGTCTTGGACCATTGTTTGAACCCGTATAGCGTACACTGAGCGGTGTAGACCGCAACCGCGGCCAAGAACGACGGGGCGAATTTGATCATTTCGTATTCTACAAGACAGAGCTCGATCAAGAAAGACGACATTTGATCGAGTTTTGTATCGGATTGAGCCGCCTTGAGATATCTTTTCAAGAACACATATGGTGTTGGCACTGACATGTTGAACTCCAATGTGTTCAACATTAACTTTTCCTTAATAAATACAAGAAAAATCTTTAATTATAATTACTTTTTCAATAAAATCTGTAAGAATTTGTTAATGAACATTTTAGTACCATTTCAAGAATTTCACTTCTTGAGTAAGCTTTATCTGAGATGAAAATCAAATCCTCAACAACCGGAACCGAAACTTCCTCGTATTTACAAGCTAAAAGCATCGCAACCAAACCGACCAATTGCAGCTTCTTTCTAACAACATTTTGCTTAGCTAAAAACCGGTCTATGAGATTAACTGTCAAGAACAGTGTCTCATGTTGAAGGTCAAACTTGTGATGCACCTGTGTTTTTAAAAAAAAAAAAACCCATCTTTTGTAAGTAATTATTAATATACAAACAATAATATTTAAAGGGTATGATAGAGATTTCAAATTTAAGTTACCTCAATTAGCCAGTCAATTAGTATGGATCTCATCCTCTCATTGATGTCAGATTGTTGTGTTAGCATATAGTTTGGAGAAACCATACCATAAATCTGCAATTCACAGCATAAAAGTTATAATCTTTGTCATGTGGGTGCATTCCAAAAATATATAAATAGTAAAAAAATAACCATTTTAAAATCAAAATTGTTACCTCCATCTTTCTATAATAAGCATAAAGTTCTTCAACATATTCCACAACAGCAAGAGTATTTTTGGTGTCAGAAATATCTATATCCACAACTGGTTCTTCAAATATGTCCTCCATTTCAACCTCCTGTTATAAAAATATATCAATTATTTCTTATTATTTTTTTTTTAAATTAATATGGTATTATGCACTAAAAAATGCAGAAAAATCAATACCATATGATCTTTTTGAGGCTCTGCTGTTTCCAATGCCATGGGCACAGGTTGATCCTCATCTTCAAAGATCTTAAAACTCTCACTTGATTCTTTCGGCTTCAAAACATTCTGATTTCGATTAACATGTATCGGTTATTAACAATATATACATATTAAATTGAAAAAAAAAAAAACTTCATGGGTATGTAGAAATTTAAATTGTACCTCAGGAGCACATTGTTTCTTGTTGGCAATTTGAGCAGCAAGTTTCCTTTATTAGAACAAGTAAATCAGTATCTGACCCATAAAGATTCAAACTTTAAACTTTACCATAGTCAAAGGTTACAATACCTAGTCATTGGTCTATGAACTTGAGTAACATCATTGTTCTCATTGTTTCCATTTGCTCTGAAGGTAAAATAACATTAAAAATCAGATAAACTATATCTATATAATGGGAATTATAACTTTCTTTTTTTAAATATTATATTGAACACATACTGTGATAAAGCTCTCTTGTTGACAACACAAGGGTAGATCTGAGCTCCTCCTTTCTGATTAATCACACCCAAAGCTCTTCTGTTATTGTTGATCTCAACCCCAAATTTCCTACTGGTCATCTTCTCTTCTATAACTTCACAAATTAAAGTCAAAGTTAAAGTCAACACTAAAGTCAAGATTTAGGAATTCAAATGTGTAAGATGCAAGTAACTCCAGAATTAACTTTTGACTTGCAAACACATAAAAAAGATACCCAATTTATAAACTTAATCAATCTTAGATCTGTTAAAAGGGTTTTCAAAATTCAAACTTGTTGATCTAAATTCAAACAAATTTGAATTTAGGGTTTTTTTTTTCAAGATTCAGCTAAACCCATATCGAAAACAAAACCAAGATTTGATTTCTATAAACAAGATTTAAAATTTAAGGTTCTTATTATCAAGATTTAGCCAAACCCATATAAAAAAGCACAAAGAAAATTTGATTTGTATAAACAAGATTTATAATTTAGGGTTTTTATTATCAAGATTCAGCTAAACCCATATCAAAAACAAAACCAAAATCCCATTATCATAAACAAGATTTATAATTTAGGGTTTTATTATCAAGATTTACCTTGTAGATTTGTGGGTTTGTTGTTATCTACTGAAATATCCATTGCTCACAACAACAAAAACCTGAAGAAACTAATCGAAAAGATCTCGAACAATCAATCAATTAATCAATCAAGAAACCCACAAATCAAAGAACCCTAAAGAACCCTGGAGTGTAGATAAAGAGCATTTAATTTAAGAACAACACCCTTGAAATCTACACACTTTTAGGGTGCATTAACTGGAAGAAGATGAAGAACAAAGAAGACAAAGAGTGAGAGAAAAAAGTGGGTCTGAAGGGGTAATTATATTTGAAATCAACGGCTAGTAAAATATTGCCGTTGGATTATAAGATATAATAAAAACATATCAGGAATATATGACTTTTTAAGGTCTTTGGACAGCAAGCCAGCAACGGTCAGGTTTTGGCTTCAATGAACATGTGATGGACACCTTTGATTTTAAATATATTTAATTAATTCGTAAATTGTCATAAATATATTATTATTATAGTTATCAAGGGTAAAGATCAAATAGGAAGTTAATTTTCGCTAGGAAGGATAGGAAGCCATAGGATTATGACATGTGGCAAATTTTAAAATAAAGAGAAAGGGTATTTTAGACTGAGTGTAGTGGGGCAACCTTTTGAGTGGGCGTCTTGCGACACGTGGCGCCACGTCACATAAGAGGATTCTGACCAAAAAAGGGGTAGTGGGGCAACCTTGCTGGGTGGGGCGTCTTGCGACACGTGGATTGATTTATTTTGTTTTTTTTATGTAAAAGATATAAAAAAAATCCTATTTTTTATAAAAGTCTTTTTTTACTTCAACCAAAATAAAAAAATACATCAACTAAAAAAAAAAATTACTTCAACCAAAATAAAAAAAATACATCAACTAAAAAAAAAATACTTCAACCAAAATAAAAAAATACATCAACTAAAAAAAAAAATTACTTCAACCAAAATAAAAAAATTACTTCAACAAAGGTTATATTTTTCTCGAATTTCTTGCTTCATTTGCTCGGCTAAAGCGAGCTCGGCTCCAGTAAGGTTTGTCGTGTCGGTTGTTAATATTTGCAAATCAAGTGCTTTTTGACGACTTTCTTTCAGCTTTAGCTTTCGGTCCCCGTGTTCTTTTTTTAAGTTGATCCGTTGTTGGCTCGTTTGCAACAACCCGTCTAACTTATTGGTCACTTTTTCGAACGTTTCGGTGTAGTCGATTCGTGCACCGCTAGAAGACGTTTGGGCGGCTTTTTTGGCCCTATCTCGGCCAACCGGTCGTTGTGGTGGTTGAAACGGTTCGGCCTCTTCATGTGGCTCTTCGTTGTCTTCCTCAATGTCGTTGAGATTTATTTGAGTCCGAGCGTCCGAACCGGTACTTTGTTGGTCGTTTGAGGATGAGGTTTTTGACCGCTTAGCCGACGGTTGGCCACGAGTTTTAAATGGATCGAAGGCGATGACTATGTGAAATTTCGAACTCCTTCTTAAAAATTGCCAAATAGCAAGATAAGGAAACGCCTTATTGTGTTCGGCTCGGAATTCATTTTGGGCGTTTGCTTGGAGCATCGCATCGTCGGAACCACTTTGGCGCACACGCGAGTTACTTAGGCGAGTGTATATTTGGTTGAAACTTTGAATCAAATGACGCATTTTACGCCACTTCGCGCCGATACCATCGGCATCACGGTATCCTTCTTCTTGATCTTCCAACTTGAGGAAAACGTTGTAAATACGAGACCAATATGTTTTTTCCTTTTGATAGTTACTACACTTCGGGTCTTCGGTTATTTCTAGCCAAGCCTTTGACAAGCTCATTTCCTCGTTGGAAGTCCATGGTATCGGTTTGGTTTTCAAGCGTTCTTCACCCGGTGTTTTCCTCTTGTGTGAACGTTTCTTTTTTTGACCGACATCGAACTGGGTCTCCGGAACTTCTTCGTCATCTAAATCAACCACTAGATGGAATACAAACAAAGTTAAAAAAAAAAACATATTCTTTACAAAAAAATATCTAAAAAATTTATACCATTTTGTTGGCTCGATCCTCCAACGTTTTGAAAACCACCGGGTTGTTGTGTGTTCCAAGTGGTGAACCCCATATGTTGCGGTATCGTCGTATTGTTGTAGTATACTTGCGGTGTAGGGCTAGCAACGTGCATATTATTGAAATAGGCGTAAAAAGCGGGGTTATTTAAAACGTTTGGGTCGGCCAAATCGGGTTGTGGATTGGAAGATTGTGTATTTTGGTTGAAAGGAGGGATGTTGTGGGGATACATTTTGATGAGTTGATAGAAGATTGGTATAAATTTTGATGAATTGAGAGAAGATTGTGGTAAAAAAGTGTTTGATATGTGGTATTTATTTATAAAGGTTGGATTTAAAAAAAATAATAATAATAAAACTTGGCCAAAGTATCCGTTAGGCAACGGATATATTTGAAATCAAATGTGTGAGTTGGGCGACGAGTTTGAGACGGGCAAGGGGGGGTCGCCACCCAAGTCGCCCCCGGGGGCGGTGTTCCAGGCGACCTGGGGCGACCTGGGGGTGGGAGTCGCCCCACTACACTCAGTCTTAGTCAATCCAACTCCTTCTTCTTCCTTTTTCAAAACCCAGTAAATTCAAAAACCCACCATTTTCAAAACCCACCATCTTCAACCATTTCTTCACTTTCTATCTCAATAATCACTACATTATAGTGCGATTTTCATCACCAATCAATGATTCAAACACCCGATCAACGTGTTCTTCAGCTTTTTTGAAGAAAACACAGTTTAAATTCATACAAAATCTCGTTTTTTTCCGGTGATTTTGAAGATAATTACTCGATTCGTTCGATTCGAGAGCTGATAAGTGTTTCAATCATTCAAAATTCGTCAATTGTTGAAGAAATCACTTCGATCCAGGTAACAAATTCTTTAATTTCATTTTTACGAATTGGGTTTTTGATTTAGTCATTGCGTTTTACGATCTTGGCGGGGGTCCGGGGGCGGCAGCCCCCGGTAGCGGGGTCCCAGGGGCGGCAGCCCCTGGCGGGGTCCAAGGGGCAGAGCCCCTGGCTGGGGTTGAGACAGTTCGAAGACAGTAATTCGTAGACAATTCGAAGACAACAATTTTTTTTTCGATTAAATTGTTGTACTAAAAACGCATCAGAAAAATTAATTTTCTAGAAATTTGCTCATTTCGAAGACAGTAATTCGTAGACAATTCAGACAGTTCACAGACAATTCACAGACAGTTCTCAGACAGTTCTCAGACAGTTTTATGTGTCCATTGCGTTTTAGAAATAAGAGAGTTTTATGTGTTTTCTAGCTATTGTGTTTTAGAAAAAACACATTTTTAAGTGTTTTTAGTTATTGCGTTTTAGGTAAAACACATTTTTTAAGTGTTTTTAGTCATTGCGTTTTAGGTAGAACATATTTTTAGGTGTTTTCAGTCCATTGCGTTTTAGAATGAGTAATTTTTAAGTGTTTTCTGGCCATTGCGTTTTACAAATAAAACATTTCTTTGTGTTTTTTGTGCATTGCGTTTTAGGTGAAACACATTTTTATGTGTTTTTGGTGCATTGCGTTTTAGGTAAAACACATTTTTATGGGTTTTTAGTCCATTGCGTTTTATAAAGTACATTTTCTTTTGAGTTTTTAGGCTATTGCGTTTTAGAAATAAAACATTTCTTTGTGTTTTCTGGCCATTGCGTTTTACAAATAAGTCATTTCTTTGTGTTTTTGATGCATTGCGTTTTAGAAAAATGTCATTTTTTAGGGTTTTTTTTTCATTGCGTTTTACAATACTGGGGGTTTTTCTATTGCGTTTTACGCAACTGGGTTTTAAATTTTTTTTTTCAAAATATAGCAATAGTATACTCGTTTTAAAGATAAAAAAACGCTCGTTTTTTTGGTGCAATTTTTATAAAAAAATAATGTCGTATGAAAGAGTTATTAACGTTTAAAAAATGGGGGGGAATTGGAGGAGAGAGAAACTATTGGCTTACTTGACTAGAATGCCCCTGAAAAAAGTCACGCGCCTCTTTTCTTACTTTCAATTTCCCTGATTTAATCTTAGCCCTTGATTTACTTAATGGATGGTCAAGATCACTTCCTAGCCTTCCTAGCCAAATTAACTTCCTATTATATCTCCACCCATCAAGGTATCAATACCAAAAATAAATTAGATTTTTCTCCAAGTTTTGTACTCACACATGTAAGTATTAATTAAAAATATTTAAAATATCTCATTGTAAAACATCTCATTCCATAAATAAAATATGATAGTTTTTCTCTCTATCGTTCTTCTCCTATAATTATAATTATGCTATTAGACAAGTTTCACAACACGTTATCAGCACAAGTACTCTCACCAAAATCCTAATCCCCTTCCATGATTTATCGTTCCCACAAGTGATATGTAGTCGTTTCATCGAAGTATGATCACTCACACATTCTTACAAGTAAGTTTTATTTTATATTATGAGAATTATTATTTATATTTATTAATGTTGTATTATCTGTTGGTATTGATTTTTGGGTGATGTTGTATTATCTGTTGGTATTGATTTTTGGGTGATACTGAGAAGAAGCTATTGTATATCATATCATAAAATAAATATAAATATAAGATTTAAATTATCCCAACGGAAAAACGTACGGAAAAAAAAATCAAAACAATATCAACACGATGGTTCTGTAAAATTCTTTACTGATTTCTACTGCAAGCATATATATATAAAGTGGTGAAAATCATAAAATAAATGAATTGTAGCTTCGTTTCTTTTTTGAACTATTTTAAGATAAAAGTATATTTGAGTAGGGGATGGTTCAAATGAAAACCACTTTTATTGTCAAAACTCGAAAACTAACTAAAAAAAGCCTAAAAAACACACCAAATTTTTTTTTCAATTTTTTTTATAAAAAATCGCAGGTTTTTGTATATAAAAATAACTTTTTTTTTTCAAAAAAAACAAAATTTGTATTACACATGTGTAATACTACACGTGTATGTGTACTATACATGTGTAGTATTATTACACATGTGCACTACAAAAAAAAAATTTTTGAAATTTTTTTTATATACTAAAAGTGGCGAAAATTATTATGCAAAAAAATAAAAAAAATTTTGGTATTTTTTTTTGGCTTTTTTAATTATTTTTCGAGTTTTCACAATAACTAGTGGTTTTCATTTGAACCTTCTCCTATTAGAGTATTCTAGTTAAAAATAAGGTACAACAATTTCGGTGTTTTATTTATCAATGCATCAGTTTAGATTGTTTTCATTATTTTCTATTTTATAAGACTAAATATGCAATATAAATAAAAACATTTGATGAATAAAACTAAAGCAGGAGAGGTTACAAAAAGTATAGTCGATACTATGACAGTATAAATCTTTTATTTTAAAAAGTCAAAGCATTGTTATCGACATAGCTTTATAACAATATTCAATATTGATTGTATAAAACGATTTTAACTAGTATAATGTGTATTTTAATATACATATATAATGTATATAAAATAATATTATATTTCTTACTTGATGTTACTTTTAGTTTTATAAAAGTACAAGAAAATGTGTTCTATAAATAACATTAATTGAATTATTCTATTCAAGTGTTTTATACGGGTTATTATTATTATTAGAGTAAACTGCAATTTTACCCCCTAAGGTTTGGGGTCATTGGCATGTCTACCCCCCTAAGGAAATAATTGCAATTTTACACCCCACTGTTTGCTCTTATGTCGCATGTTTACCCCCCGGACCATGTTTCCGTCAGAGATTAGCGTTTTCTGTTAACGGTCAATGGGCAAATAGGTAAATTCGCCTTCCTGTTGACCTACAACCTCATATAATCCCCCTTTCATCACTTTGAAACCCTGAACTTAACCTACCTCTAAAATCAAAAGCTCCTCACTGGCGATCAGGCATTCTTCAACAATTACAACTGATTAGAAGTCTGTTACGAGAATGGATCTTCGATTGTGGAAGGTACGAGCTGAAGATCAGTATTTCGAACCGGCTGAAATGTACCGTAAGTGACATGCAAGCTCACAGGGTCTGAATTAGGTAAAATTTTAACTTTTTTCTGTGTTAATTTGTTGTTGATGTTTGTTTACAGGTCAAACCCAATCTCAATTTACCATAAAATTTCACCATGGAGGTAATTTTGTAGAAAACCCAAATAGGAAAGTGGGAAGATGAACTACATTGATCATGTAGATTTTAGAGTGTTTAATACTAATGTTTTAGAGGAGATGGTTAAGAAATTAGGATACAATGATGGTTTGTTTTTCTGCATTCATTACAAGGAACCGTACTGTTCGTTGGATTTTGGTCTTAGGACATTAAAATGTGATGTTGACTTAGAGCCTATATTTGATCATGTGCGTCAAGGAGTCCACATGATAGACATGTATGTTGAACATCGGAGGTCAACAATATTGGAAAATACAAGTGAAGGTCCTGTAGGGACATGTAAAGCAATTGTTTCAGCATCATTTACAATAAATAATCAGAATCATAGTATAAATGAAGATGAAGATGAGGAAGAGAGTGAAGGAAGTGATCCTGATTATGAGTATGTTGAGGAAGAT
This sequence comes from Helianthus tuberosus, assembly GCA_030545235.1. Lineage (NCBI taxonomy): Eukaryota > Viridiplantae > Streptophyta > Magnoliopsida > Asterales > Asteraceae > Helianthus > Helianthus tuberosus. Next base: position 44,337 of record JARYGA010060978.1, read on the forward strand.
AATTTGGTTTATTAAATAGAGGTGGATATGCAGAGGTTCAGGGCTAATGTTGAATTTACTAGGGAAGAACTGGATGGTTCAAGTGATGGGGATCATGATGATGAGAGAAGCGAAGAAGGTCATCAGCCTGTTGACCTGGAGGTTTTTGAAAGTGGGTCTGATGACAATTCAAGCCTTAGAGATAAGGTTGCCAGGAAGATAAGGAGGAGAAACAAGAGTTCTTTAAAAGGTCCAAATGGTCTGCCATTCTATGTTGGTCAGCTTATTGATGACAAGAAAAAGATGAATCAGATGGTGAAAAATTATGCTCTTAAGGCAATCTTTGGTTTGTAATCTTGATGAGTGATGGATGGTTTGTAACTTTAGACTATGTTTGTTTGTCAAGTTTGTTCAAGACAATCTCTGGTTTGTAACTTTAGACTATGTTTATTTGTTTGTTTGTTCAAGACAATGTTAGGTTTGTCAAGTTTGTTCAAGACAATGTTTGGTTTGTACCTTTATGTTTGGTTTGTCAAGTTTGTATTTTGGTTTACAACTGTTTGTTCAAGACAATATGGCTGCTTTAGTATTTTGGTTTACAATGTTTGTTCAAGACAATATGGCTGCTTTAGTACAAATAATGTGTTCAAACAGAATTTTGGCGGAAAGTGATTCGATTACATTGCAACATTTAGTACAAAATACAAACATACAACCAAACACATCTAGCCTATTTCCAGTGACAATCATCCAAACAAGACCAATCCGAATCAGAACCATGCTCCCCTTCATATGGGTCAAAGTACTAATCATCCTCTTCATCCCAATATGTGTAATCCCATGCATGTTCCAGCACTTCAGGGTCATAATCCTTTGTCGGATCTCCGAATATCTTTTCATAATCAGTTTCTTGCTCCATGTAAGGTCTGAGTATCTCAGACTCTTGATCCTCAAAGTATACATAACTGTCTGGTTCTTCGGCTGCAACGACGTCTTCATATAAGAACCAGGCTACCAAAACAAACATATAAGAAATTGAAAAGGACCATTGCATAAACTTGAAAACTCATAACTCAAATACAGTTACAGTCAAAATACACAACCAAATCCAATTTCTCCACATTAAACTACTTAAGCAAAAAAAGTAGAACAATCAAGACCCAAGTAATCACAAAATACATCTTCAGTTTGAACACATCGCCATTCTTGTACCGAGCCAACTGTTCTTTGCACTTAGCCAACTCATCCTTATCTTTAATGCTTTGAATTAAAGCAGGCATTACCTCTCGACAAATCGGACATCCCTGTTCTTCACCAACATCAGCCCATCTGAGGAATCCACATCCTCCAACCTATTATCGGACATCATAAGCAACAGAAGAAAGAAACTTGAGTTTCAATAACAATTAAACAGAAGAAACTTACACATCTAAGATACCATCGACCAGGATTAGCTTTGGATTGTGATTCTTTGAACACTGTTTTCCCACCACAAGGACATATGATGTCTGAAGCTTGACTTTTGCTCATGGTCTCCTTGGATCGCAGCACAGAGGAAGAAGATGAAGACATGTTCAGCGAATTTGGGGGTCGATTGAAGAACACAATGAGAACAGGGGTTAGGGCAGACAATTTAGGGCTTGAAGCTCTTAAATGAGGAAGAGGAAGACGTTGGGGGGCAATTTGGACATTTCATCACTCACTAACAGAAACATTAACGTTGACATGGTCCGGGGGGTAAACATGCGACATAAGAGAAAACAGTGGGGGGTAAAATTGCAATTATTTCCTTAGGGGGGACATGCCAATGACCCTAAACCCCAGGGGGTAAAATTGCAGTTTACTCTTATTATTATTATTATTAGTTATACTGATTAGTGTGGTGTCTAAAGGATTAGAAACTTGTTTGGGATTATCATACTTATTTTTAAATAGTTGTTGCATATGCAAGAGTTGTAGGAATTTTAATAATGACGAAAATAAAGATTTGAAAGATACGTTATGTATAGATTGCTACTAGATGAGATTAAACTGGACTAAAAGAAATTGAGAACCAATAAACTTGAACAAAAATTTGGCAACAATGTTTATTATTCATTTGTTCTTCTGTTCACCTATATGTATGGATGTATAAGATTTGTTTGCCTGGTTATGTGTATATTTGTTTGGTTGTTTTTATACAGGTCGTATCTAATGCCTCGGTTGAGTAGCCATAATCCATTATACAATAGTAAGTAAATGAAAGTTTAAATATTATATAAAATCTATACATTTGTTTGTAATTGATGAACATGGGCATTAATAATATATCATAAAGTTTTGTTATAATTTGTTTTATAATGCAGTATAATGTCTATTGTATAATTTAACTTTATGGTATCATATATATATACACACACTCTATTATATAGATAGCATTGAATAGAAAAAAATAATTAAAGCTGTGGTTTTTTATCACTCTCATGAAAGAGTATAATTTTGATATGATACGCAAAGTGTCATACTCATTGAATCTCATTATTAAGTTATAAAAAGTCACAAGATTTTAGACTGACAAATCATATATGACTCCGACATATTAGTACTTCTCAATTGAAGTTATGTGAAGAGAAGATTATTTATAAAAGAAAATATAGATAAAATAATTTCCAATTATCTTACCTCAATTTGCTCCAGAAGTAGCAATATTGTCAAATGCATAAATGTATAATGTGCTTGTCGTTGACAATTTAGGCACTTGCACAAGATTTTAACCGCATCCAGGTGCATGTTGGGCCAGTAGTACCCGACATTCATGATCATGGCCACCACCATGCGTGGTCCTACGTGGATGCCACATATACCTTCATGTATTTCGCGAACTAGGTATGTGGCATCTTGGGAATCCACGCATCGCATGAGTGGTCCCAAGTATGATCGTCGATATAAGATACCGTCTCCCATTTGGTATTGGCATACCTTGTGTTGCAACTTGTGTGCTTCCACTTTGTTTTCTGGGAGTATGCATGTTTGTAGGTATCTTATGATGGGTGTCATCCAAGATGGTGACTCTAATTCAATCATGTTGACTTGGCACAAGGGCACTGAAGGGTTTTTGAGAACTTCAATGCGCACGTCCTTGGTAAAGTGTTGAAAACTTGTAGATGCTAATTTGGAAAGTGCATCAGCTGGTTCGTTCTCACTCCTATTGATGTGAATGATTTTGAAGGAGTGGAATTTGGATATTAGTTGCTTGGCTTGCTTTAGATAGAGGACCATAATGTCCCCTTTTGTGGTGTATTCACCGCTTATCTACCCAACTACTAATAGGGGATCGACGTGCGGTTCCAGATTTTGCACGTCGAGCTTGATCGCTAGCCGCAACCTAGTAAGAAATGCTTTGTACTTAGCCGCATTGTTTGTGCTTTTAAATTCGAGGCGTATGGCATACGTGAATTCTTGGTTGTCTGGGCTAACTAGGCGGAGGCCTGCGTCGTCTTCATTGAACGCACCATCTGTGTATAGTGCCCAGATTTCAGTT